>OVBA01004942.1:0-21640 GCA_900406435.1 Lepidium aucheri
TACCACATGTCGCAGAGCCATCGCAAATGCGTCGCAAAAGATGCAGCAGAAGAAACTATCGCAAATACGTCGCAAATCTTTGCGACGAATTGGAATTCGTTGCAAGTGTGTCGCGAATTCGTCGCAGGTTNTGCCAATATCTCCGTTGCAAGTTTGCGACGTCCTTGCGACATTTTGTCATACGTCGCAAGTTTGCCGCAAATCCGACGCTAAGTTTGCGACGGAAAATTTCCCTCGCAAATTTCCGTCGCAAATCACCTGTTTTCTTGTAGTGCCTAGTAAATCTTAAGCCTGACTGACTGAGAGACTTCTGAATGGTATTAGGCTTATGCTTTGAATCAGAAAAGATATTAGATAAGTCAGTTTCGGAAAGTAGTGGTTGGAGGTCTCCAACTCCTTTATGATGGATAGAGAAATTCCCAAATAATATAAGACGAGAACGAAGTTGAATACTCCCTCCGTTTCATTATAACTGTCATTCTAGCATTTTGCACACAAATTAAGGAAACATATTAAAATTCTATTATACCCTTGAAAACTAATTGGCTCTTAACATTCTCTTTATTTAACTGGTTGATAATAAGGTTAAATTAGACCATTTATGCTAAAAGTTATATTGGAAATATAGAATGATACTTATTTTGAAACGAAAAAACAAACCTAAAATGACATTTATTTTGAAACGAAGAGAGTATATATTTGTAGATAGGTTCTGTAAAACTTCAAAATATTTCTGTGAGCTTGGTTGATATTGCTATTTGGATAACATGAAAAGTGCTTTTGTATGTGGACAAGGGGATTGAGGCGCAACATATCCACCTCACATTTAAAAGTGGAAGCTTTCTTGTGTCGGCAGTGTCATGCATGATTTCACTAATTAAGTTCACTTAAGTTGTTGAAAATTGATTTCGCAACTGATTACACAAAAAGTTTTAAAGATGGTATCGTCCCCAGAAAAGTGGTCAACTTTGCTTCTTTACCTTAAAAACTTCAAGATACTGAAAAATTTGTTCATCAACTTCTCCATTCGTTTGATTCCTAGATTATTGATTCTCAAAACTGATTTTCTTGCTTGTAATGTTCGAAGATTAGCTCAAAATTTTTTATTTAAAATTTTTTTACCATCATATTGGTTCTTTTAATTATGGTAATGAAATTATTAAGTTGTGAAAAAGTATAATTGCTTATAAATGTAAAAAATACACATAATATCAACTTTTAAGTTTTCATACTTACATGATTACTCATCTAATATAATGTCTATATATAGTTTTTTTTGTCAACTGGATGGATAATGACAAATCTATATTCTAAAGTAATACATCTTAAATTTTTTTTTTGGATTTATTATATGTAGTGAAGAATAATTCAACTCTTGGTGTTTGAGTTATTAGTTTGATTATCTTAACCATCCGAATAAGAAGAATCAATGTCAATATATAGTTAGTGGTGCTAGTTTTTAGTAAAACATAAAAAGAAACATGTAAGAGAGCAGGAATCACGTATAGGTGTTTTGTAAAAAAGTCGAAGATATCACCTTGTTTAGAGTAGGTTCCAGCAGAGAGCTAAAACGACTAAGTACCGACTAAATAAGAATAAATCTATCAGAAAACATACGTGTCCATTTAATTAGCAAGCAATATCAATCTATGTCATACAGACTGTTGTCTTATTTTCTTTAGGTTGACTATTTTGATAAATGAACCTTATAACAAAAAAAGAGATATATAATGAGCATGCAGCTTATTGATTTATATTAATAGAATTGTTACGTAGCCGTCAAATTAAAACTCGTATCTTATGTATAGTTGGCAAGAAATATAAGTGATGCATTCTATAAAATTTCGTATTGACAAAATAATATCATATAGCATACCAATTAACAAAACCAGCAAAACTATTTAATTTTGCTGGTTTTACTAATTAAGATAATATAAAAATATTTTAGAGTGATAAGGAGTTTGTGGTCAAGTAGTAGGAACAGTTTTGAGACTTTAAAGAGTTTGTAAGTTCGATTTTCCTACTATGTAAAACTAAAATATATTTTTCTAGTTACTTCTACATGAATATGGACTTATACTTTCGATCCATTTGAATATTCGAAAGTAAAGATCTATCCATAGACTGAACTACCCTCAAAAATGAGATCAATCATTGTGGAAATGATTTCGAAAACCGAATTGTTTTCTTTTTGACCAAACCTCATCTTATATTAGATTAGAAAATCCAGAACTACAAAAGTAAAATTTATTATAGTCTCGATTAGCTCTAGATATATAACCCGATATCCAAAATCTGAACCAAAATTAACTTGGAAAAGAAGAACTGAATCTAACAAAATATTTAAATAAGTTTTAAATTTATAAATTCAAAAAACTAAACCCAGATTCGAACCCAAACAGATACCTAAATATTAAGGACTAGTCTTTCCATGGTAAAATATTCTATACATATAAATATAACTAGTGGTGGATGTAGAAAAAATAGATGTGAGGTAAAAAAAAATAGTAGAGTGGTGGAATGTAGAAAAAATAGATGCGAGGTAAAAAAGAAAATAGTAGAGTAAACCAATTTTGGTAGGGTCAATTTAAAATAACACATTTTAAATTTTTTAATAAGGATCAATTGATCCTATTTGCTATATATGTACGTCCGCTACTACATACAATAACACAGCTGCAACATAAGGCTAATATAGAACAGGATAGATTCCAAATGGTATACTTTGTCGCTCTTAACTATCGGATAATATTTTGATTTACACTCACGAGTCCGCCGGAAGATCCAAATTTGATATTGGTTATGTTGTCAAAGAGGTAAGCAAATATATAATACAGTAAAATTTATATAAATTAATAATGTTGAGATTACAATAAACTATAATAATGTTGAGATTATAATAAACTACGACTTTATTAATTTATCGAAATATTAATTAAAAAAATTGAATTCAAAACTGGAAAATTGAATTATTTTATAGAAATTATTAAAGCAACATACAAAAGCGATGATTAGATTCTATACAGATACAAATTAGGGAATTGAATTCTAATCATCTAATTTCTCATAAAAAAACTTTATCACATAAATCTTTCAAGTTTATCTAAAGAGTTAGGATAGTTCTGGTTCGGATACACAGTAGATAATCTACTCAGTCTTAATCATTTATTCTGCAAATAACTGATCAAGCAATATGTTATTAACAAGTTATGAACTTACTCAGGGAAAGTTTGAGATGGAGAAGTTCAATGGGAAGGAGATTTTGGGTTGTGGAAGTATAGTGTGATGGGTCAGTTTGAGATTCTGGGTTTGCTGGATGTTTTTGAAGAAGAACATCAAGAGGAATCAATTGCGGATAAGGCAACTAAATAGGGTAAAGAGATACAGACTGAGAAATCTACAAATAACTCAAACTGGGTTAAAAGGAACAAAAGAGCAAGGAGTTTACTCGGACAATGTCTCACAGATTCAATCCTAAGAAAGATTATGCATGAGCCCACATCAGATTATCAAACGAAGACCAAAACAAACATAATCTGCCTAAAGAAATAATTCTCATGCTTTAAAATGGATGAGGATAAGACTATCAAAGAAAGTCTTGACAAGTTTCTCAAGTTGGTTAATGATCTTGCAAGTTTGAAGGTTAATAATCAAGATGAATATCAAGCCATAGGTTTACTTAACAGCTTACCACCATTATTTGATCTGTTAGTTCATATCCTTCAGTTTGGTAATGCAAAAGATTCACTGATAATGAATGATGTCATTACGAGAGCGTATGGGATGGAGTCTAATCTCATATAGAAGGGGCTATTATATAAGAAGAAGAAGAAGAGTACAACAGAGGGTTTGAACGTTGAAAGCGAAGAAAGATCATAAAACAGAGGTAATGGCAAAAGAAAAGGAAATGGAAGATCTAAGAGTAGGGATCGTTCTCAATCAAGATCCAAACAGAGGGATTCGACATACCTTATGCTGACATCTGCTCTGAAATTCAGAGGTGCATTTGAGAAGTTGTTCGTAGAAGATAAACTCTACAATGAGTATTACAAGGAGATAAATGAAGATGGAAAAACGAGTTGGTCCTCTAATTTCTAGTAACTGGGACGAAATTCAGTGGTTAGTGAATTTTCTCAGATTATTTTTCAACTGCACTTTGACATTTTCAGCATCTAAGACAGTGATATCTTCACTTTGCTACAATAAGATTGTCATCATAGAGCAGCATCTTATTTCATCAAGCTCCCACAATGACGAGGTTCTAAGGACACAAGCATTAGCCATGAGAGTTAAGTTTGAGAAGTACTAAGATGGACTTCTCAACATGAATTCATTAATCATTGCAAGTGTCTATGACCCAAGGAATAAGATGCATTTTGCATCTATTTGCTTTGACAAGCTCTATGGTAAAGACAGTGAGGAGAGCAAGCATCTAAGATCCTCAATCAAAGCAACAATGAAGAATCTATATGAAAAGTATGTCTTTAAGCTAAACACCTCTTCTCAAGCTGGTTCTAAGAGTTATATGGGTGATTCTGAACAAGGAAGTCATTTGCTCTTTGATTTGTCTGATGATGATGGCTATGATAGGGATGCTTTGTATCAAGAGATGGATAATGAAACTGCTAATGAAGAAGCTAGTAGTGAGTTAGACATTTACTTGATGGAGAAAACTGTGCCATGTAAGAAAAATCTCTCGGGAATGGATTATGATGTGCTAGCATGGTGGAAGCATAATAGTGTGAAGTTTCCTATATTATCTGAGCTTGCTAAGGATGTACTTACCATTCAAGTGTCTTCATTTGCTTCTGAGTCTTCATTCAGCACAAGTGGAAGAATATTAAATCCTTACAGAAGTTGCTTAGCACCACATATGATTGAAGCTTTGCTCTGTTTACAATAGTGGCTAAGAAACACAATAGATGCAACAAAGATTGAAAACTTGGCTCAAATGATTGAAGAATTGGAGTTTCATGTTTCATTAGGTAATCTACTACATCTGTTTTTACATTGTCTTATTTGATTCATGTGTATTTCATGTGTGTTTAAGTCTGGACAGAACCAAACTTATGAGTATTTGTTGCCTTGTGTAGCTTCTTCTTCTTTGGAACAGCCTCAAATTGATGTGTGAGGTGCAGGTTGAAAGCATTGCTGCAAAAACCATCTTTCTATCTCTCTTTCAAAATTTCCAGACTTGAACTTATTTGATATTTGTCATTGAAGTTATTTGTGACATCAACTTATTTGTCATGAATCGTTATTTTTATGCTATGAAGTATAAACTTTGAAGTTAGAAACATGTTTGGAATCATTTTTGGCTTATCTTAGTGAATTTTCAATCTATAGAACAGGTGAAATCGATTTCAGGAAAAAAGGTTAAATCGGGTTGGTTCGGATGGAGTATTTCTGACCCGAAATACCTGATATGAGAACCAACCCTTTTAAGAATGAATTTCGGTTATTTTAGGATAATTTCTAAAATCCGTAACAACCCAAAACTCGATTTAACCGACGTAAGTCGACCCGATATACTCAAAGCTGCATGACTAATGTCGGAGTTATTGGATTTATGGAGATGAAAATCACTGGAAGAAAGACTATTCTTGGAAAGGACTGAACAAAAACCGTGGAAAAGGGCAAAATTCAGCAAATTTTGCAGCCACCTTACTAGAATCTTTAGATCTTGCAGTGACTCTCACATCTATAGAACATGAATGGGTATTGGTCTCAGGATGCACATTTCACATTACTCGAAGAAAGGATTATCTCATGGACTTTGAGGAATTAGAGGGAAAACATGCGCTAATGGGAAATGATGCAACGTGTGAAGTCAAAGGAATATGAAGGATAACAATTGAGAATCCAGATGGTATAGTGATCAATCTCAAGGATGTAAGGTATGTACCAGATATGAGCAAAAATTTGATCTCCTATGGTCAGTTGGAGGAATCAGGTTGTCACTATGAAGGGAAGGATTTCTGAGTAATTTTCTATAAAGGAGAGGAGAAGGTAAGGTCAGGCCAGCAAAAGTTAATGTTGCTAGGACCAGTATTGATATAACAAGAAGGTGACATCACAAATTAGCTTATATGAGAAAGAGATCTATGGAGACATTGGTAAAGAAAAAATGCTTAAAGAGTGAAGATGTTAAAGATCTCAGTTTCTGTGAAGCATGTGCACTAGGTAAATCTCACGAGCAAAGTTTCTCTCAGAAATCTAAACATGTGTCGAAATGTATTTTAGAATATATTCATTCGGACTTATGGAGATCACAGAACACTACTCCAAGTATGTCAGGAGCTCAATACGTCATCAGCTTCATTGACAACTATTTAAAGAAGGTATAGATTTACTTCTTAAAGAAGAAAATTGATGTGTTTCAGGCGTTTTCAGATTGGAAACTTCTAGTGGAGAATCAGACAGGAAAGAAGATCAAATGCCTAAGAACAGACAACATACTAGAGTTTTGTAATGCCCACTTTGGTGACCTATGTAGAGATTCAAGTATCAAAAGACACAAGACAGTCCCTTATACGCCACAACAAAATGATGTATTTGAAATGATGAACATGATAATTACGGAAAAGGTGAAAAGTATGTTAGTGGAGACTGGTTTAGGTGGAGAATTCTGGGCAGAAACAGCTAATACGGTTGTGTACATCATTAATAGATCATTTGCATCATCGGTTAATTTTGAATACCAGAAGAACTTTGGTCTATTTCTAAACCAGCTTATGAGCATCTAAGGAGTTTTGGTTTCATAGCCTATATGCATACTGCTCAAGAGAAGATAAGTCCTAGAGCTCTTAAAGGAATTTTCTTAGGCTATGGTCAGCTAACAAAGGGTTACAAGATCTAGTTATCTGAGGAAAGAAGATTTGTTATAAGCAGAGATATGGTTTTTAATGAGGATGTTTTGTTTAAGTATTCTAAGGCAGAGAATGATACAAATTCAGTTCAATTTCAGAGGGTTAAGAAAGCATCTAGTAAACAAGTATTTTTCAAAGAGAGTCTGGAAGAAATTCTAGGTGAAGGAATTAAGCAGAAAATCTACATTGAATCAGACGGTGTTATCAGATTAGGTGGAGTTGAGGAGGATTCAGTTCCAGAGTTTGTAAATAATTCAAAAAGCTAGAGTAACGGTGAAATCGTTTCAGATACAAAGAGTCTGGAAGCTACAAAAGAAGACCTAAGCTCAGAAGCATTTAGAGAAGATCAAGATACAGATCAAAGCGCAGATCTCAATGTTTTATCTTTTAGCAAGGAAGAGACATAGAAGAGAAGTGAAACCACCATCTAGGTTTGAAGAAGTAGATCTAGTTGCCTATGCTCTAGCTAGCTCAGATTTCATTGACATACATGAACCTAAAAGCTACAAGGAAGCTATGACTAGCAAGAACAGAAAGAAATGGCGTGAAGATTCTAATGATGAAATAGATTTCTTAATACAGAATCATACTTGGGGTTCAGTTGATAAACCAAATGACTAAAAGGTGATAGGGTGTAGATGGATTTTCAAGCTTAAACCCAGAATTCCAAGAGTTGAAAAACCAAGGTTTAAGGGTCGGCTCGTGGCAAAAGGGTACGTCCAGGTGGAGGGGATTGGAGGTCTTCTCCCTAGTTGTTAAACATATGTCATTAGGCAACTGTTATCAATAGTTACCAATTCGGATATGGAGTTAGAGCAGCTTGATGTTAAACAAATTTTTTACACAAGAGTTTTACATGAAACTATCTACATGCAACAACAAGAAGGCTATATAGTTAAAGGTGAGGAAGATAAAGTATGTCTACTCAAGAAATCCCTATATGGTCTAAAACAGTCACCGAGAGAATTAAATCAAAGATTCAATGATTTCATGAACAAGTTACAGTTTCATAAAAGTGAATATGATCCATGTGTTTACATCAAGGGTGATTCAGTACAGAATATGATATATCGACTTCTATACGTAGATGATATGCTTATTGCATCAACAAGCAAACCAGAAATTACAAAGCTAAAGCATCTACTGAACATTGAGTTTGAAATGAAGGACTTGGGTGGAACAAGGAAAATTTTAGGCATGGACATTCACAACGACAAAAACACGGTACTATGATTCTCTTACAGTCAAGCTTTATAGACCATATACTTAAAGTGTTAAACATCGATCAATGCAAGACAGTCAGTCCTCCTCTAGAATCACATTTCAAATTACCGAGTGTTAATGATGAGAATGAGATCACATAAAGAAGAGGAATGGATGACATACCTTATAAGAGTGCTATTGATAATCTCATGTATGCAATGGTAGGCTCCAGACCTGACCTTGCAACTCCTTCTGTTTGGTTAGCAGGTATATATCAAAACCAGGAAAAATACATTGATCACCAGTAAATTTAGACCTGGGCATAAAACCTGATACCCAAAATCTGAACCAAAACAGATCCAAAAAACATAAACCAAACTCAAACCAAATCCGACAAAATACCTGAATAGATTCTAAACTTATGTACCCAAAAAACCGAACCCCAAACCCGAACCGGAATCGAATCAAGAACTGAATGGTACCCCATAAACTTTTAATAAATTTAGAATTTTCTAGACTTATTTCTATTAACTCTTTACTATTTTTGAATATATATATATATATATATTTATACCCAAATCCAAACCTGATCTATACCCAGACCGAACCGAACCCAAAACGTAAAAATATTCGAATGGATCTTAAATTACTAGACTCAAAAATTTGAACCCAAAAAGAACCAAACCGAACCCAAACCAAAATCCAAAATGCCCAGGCCTAAGTAAATTGAATAATGAAGTACTTAAAAGAAGCATCAAGAGTGAATTTAACATTCAAGAAAAGTTGAGATTTCAGAATTAGAGGTTATTGTGATGCTGATTATGCACTGTATTTAGACAGGATAAGGTCAATTTCAGGGTATGTTTTCACAATGAGAAACAATACAATCAGTTGGAGATCACGTTTACAGAAATTAGTTTCATTATTGATAACAGAGTCAGAGTACGTTTCATTATCAGAAGCAAGCAGAGAATTAGTTTGGATACATGGAATTTGTGCAAAAATGAAAGTGTATAAAGGTCCAGTTGAAATCTTTTGCGATTATCAGAGTGCTATCTATGTTGCTAAGAACCGTATATGTGGAGAAAGAACAAAGCACATTCATGTTAAGTACAACTACACCAGAGAAGTCATTGAAGAAGGCCTAGTAGTTGTTATTAAGATTCACACATTAGTAAACCCAGCAGACATGTTTACGAAGATTTTACTTGGTGAGAAGTTCAAAGGTTGCATGCATTTTGAACATGGTTCAAACTTGAACTAGAGCTCAAGTCGAGGCTTCGCAGGATCTCTACGGTAGCAGAGTCTCGTGGTCTATTGAAGAACATCAAGCTCCAGCAGAGGAAGAATCCCAAGGGTTCTGAACAATCAGTTCAAACAAGATCTTTTCATGTGTCTTTCAACATGAAAATATCCCAAATCTGTTCAAACGAGACTTGTTTCAATAGTGAAAGATTTAAAAGAGGCGATTAGCTTTCTGTTCAGAATCAAATTGTGAAAAAGAAAGTAGAAAGGTGTTCAAAATCGACTCAAGAACTCAGAAAGTGAGAGAGTTGAGAAGAACAGAGGTCACTTACAGTTCATATTGGTGGTCGCAGATGAAAGCAGAGCTAGTATTTCATCGATTTACCAGGATCGGAGTTCACAGAAGAAGAGGTGATGTTTTGGTGGCTAGAGCTTGTTTTTAGACAAGAGTGAGCAACAAAGGTTAAGAGTGTGAAAGTTTGTCATTCATCATTCAACCAAAACAAATGTGGGCCGGATCAATCAAATCCATAAAATCCACTAATCCATAAAATCCACTAAGAAGAACTTATGATTCGATTTGGGCCAGTTCATTTTGAACCCATTTCGATCTGATATTCTGTTAATGAATCTAGTCACATATAAGACTAGATTCATCTTTTTCGTTTTTTAGTTGTAACAGATGAAATAATCTTCTTCTTCCTTATATTTGTAACATCAAGAAAAAATAGAACATTAGTGAATTTTTAGGAGAAGAATTTCTGAAGAACTCTATAAAACTTGTGTATTATTCTTTCTTGTTTTCTACTTATCATATCGCGATTGAGAGATTGTGAACTTGAGATTATTTGAATCAATTCCGCATGATTTTATCATTTTCTTGTTAAAATCATAGAATACGACATTGCTTATCTGCATTTTTTACACATTCTTTGCAGAACATTTGGGAAAGATTCTTCTTTATAAAAGAGGAATGTAATAGGATTAATCGTTTCCGAATAGGAGATGCTATATTAGGGATTTCTTGTTGAGCCGGAAAATAAAGAATTGGCTAACATTTTCGTAAGATAATTCATATCTATGCCAAAAAGGATAGATGTCAGAAAAAAAGAAGACAGAATTGACAATTTCCTTCCTTTTTTTTAACACCTGTACTCTTTCTTTCTTTTTTTTTTTCAACATTGGACCACAACTGGTCGGCCTAGTAGCCAAGTTCCTGCATAATGCAGGCAGTAGGACTCGATTCCGAGATATGCAAGTGCGCCTACCTATAAAGGACTTACTAATTGCCACTAGGCTAAATGCCACTTGCTTAACAGGTGTACTCTTAAATAAAACATTTTATTATAAACATAAAGAATAAAAAAATACGAGCAATCTTTCATTAAAAGAAAATCGTTTCTAAATGTCAGCCCAGTGGAATATAAGAAAGAGGTGTTTGGATTCATAAATAAGACCAAAACATCTGATTCTGCTTACTACATAAACGCGTGAGGTTCGTTTTCATGCTTTAAAACCAATTAATAAATATTTCAAGTTATAGTCTTTTTGCATTAATAAAAGTCTCAAAAAGGAATCTGACATCCAATTTATAAAACCATTTTCCGCAAATATGTATTTGTATATATATATATATATATATATTTTTTGTAAAACAATATTAATATTATTTTGACCACCAATTTATAAAACAATATTAATATTGGACATTGGACTCGATCCCTAATTGTACATTAACTTATTCCTACATAAATTTCGTATACGGTGGAACTCGATCCTTAATTGTACATGTGCGTTTGTTTTTAGTGAACTTATCACCAGCTACTGGAATAAATGCTGCAATATGTATTTGTATAAACATATAATTTTTATTAACTAATTATTAATTTAAAATAATTAAGTAGAGGACATTTAAGAGAAAGTCGTACGTACGTGCATAAAGAAACTTGTGGACTCTCAACAACCAAATGGGGCTTTTCGCTTTAACCTGTCTCTTACTCTCCGATCTGCTTAAACACGGTTTTTTTTTTTTTTGACACCTCAACCACTTTGCTGACCAGTGCATATCTTTCCAATGCATATCATATATCTTTTCCTTCAAAATACTAGGTGCTATACCGGATTAGTTCTAATTTTTATTAAAATAAATGTTATTTATCTGGAAAAGTTACCAAAATTTAAAGCAACAGTAAACCACAATAAACATTTTTGCTCATTTTTGATTCTACAACAAGAAGAAGATTGATGACAATTTTATGATAAAATCCTCGTTTTGATAACGGTAATATATAAACAATTTATCCTACAAACAACTAAACTCTTGTTTCTAATTAAAGTTCTTAAATAATAGTTGCATTGATGATGAACAATTCACTCTGGTTATAATATATCATGTTTCAGCTAAGAACGTCAATTATTTAATTATTTAATGTTTCAGTGTTCCTAATATTTTTTTTTTGTCAACTTAACTCAACTGATATCAAGAAGCAATCCAAAGGGGAGAAATATTGTTTACATAAGCTTTGATTCCTAGATAAATCTCTAACGCTTTAAGCAAGGGTATTCGCTTTGTGGTTGAGAGCTCGCGAAATCCATTCCAGTGAACAAAAACGAAAAGAGCTTTGGAGTCTTGTAAAATCCTCTAGGTAGGGTTGAAAAGCTGGTCATTCGGAGAGGTCCTCTGTCATCTTTACTAGATCGCTGTAGTCCACAAAAACTCCACTTCCGTAAACCCAAAACCAGACAACATTGTCATTGCCCATAGTAGCGCCTCGAATTCGGAGTGTAATGGGGATAGGCTTCTTCTAGTACTTTGAGCCCCATGTTCACCCCCATCCTCAAACGCAAAACAGTACCATCCTAAACCTGTATAAAGATCAGAATCTTTCCATGATGCGTCGACCATACATCTGTACCCAGTGAAAATTGGGTTTCCGTTATAGGTCTAAACAGTAAGGTATTATTGACATTTGTAGCTGTCTGAGACATTCGCAAATTGCCACTATTTTCCTTATGGGCCAAAAACCAGAGCTTCCGCTTCTCTGATAGTTATTTGAGGATCCTTTTCCTTATTTTTAAAAATCTTGTCATTTCGTGCTTTCCAAAGATTCCATAGGATCCAGGGAAAACATTTGTTATTCACTTGGTTTGGTAAGCGCTAGAAAAGATAATCAAAACTCGTGAAGAGTAAGCCACATAGAAAATTTGAACTAGTTGGGATTTTGGATAAAGCGCAAGTTTGAATCGCTGAAGAACATTCAAAAAATATATGATTGATAGTTTCATCGTTCGGTAAACACCTATCACAACGAGTATCACATCTTATTCCCCAATGTGTCAAATTTGTTTTGACTACCAATTGCCCCGATAAAGCTTGCCACATAAAATGTTTTAATTTCAGAGGAGCATCGATCTTCTAAGTCTTATTCTGTAAATCGTGAATATAAGGTGCATACGAGCGCTTTGGGTATTGTGCAATGGTCCATTTCGTCTAGTATCCTGACCGTACCGAATAGGTCTCTAATTTTGAAAAATACCATCCAAATCTATCATCAATGACCACCCTCGGAATATGTAAACTTAAAATAATATTTGCATCTCTTGGACAAAATATCTGCTTGGTTAACGTTTCTTTCTTAAGACGTGATCGTAAATCAATCAGCTCGGACACTCTCAAGTTTGGATAGAAATTTGATGCTGTTCCAACTGCTGGCCTTGGTAACATGTCCGGGATCCAAGGATCAGCCCACACCCATATTCGCTCTCCATTCCCAACTCTAAAAATCAATCCCTTCATTATCAGAGCTTGTACCGAAGTAATACTCCTCCATTCGTAGGAAGGTGAATATACTCTTCTTTGATCTAAGGGACTAGAACCCAAGTAATAACGGCCTTGAAAAACTCTTGCCATTAAAGATATAGGATATAAAAGTAAACGCCAGAGCTTCTTGGCCAAGAGAGCTGAATTAAAATCCTCTAAATCTCCAAAACCTAGGCCTCCCTCATTCTTACTCTTACATAGTTTCTCCCAAGTAACCCAATGAATTCCTGTAGATGTTCCTAAATTATGCCACCAAAAGTTTGATATAGCAGCTGTGATTTTGGTAGTGATTGTCTTTGGTAGTCTATAACAAGACATAACATATGATGGTAACGCTGTAAGTACTGATTTTATTAGAATTTCTTTCCTCCTTTAGATAAAAATTTTGCAGACTATGAGTTGATTCTTGCTTTGTTTTTTTCCTTGACAAAAGAAAAAACTTTAGTCTTTGCTTCCTCTAACCCCTCAGGAAGGCCTAAATATGTTCCCATACTCCCTTCCTTGTGAATCCCTAAGATTGATTGTATATCAAGTCTCCTAAAAGGGTCACACTCCTTCCAAATTGGATAGATGATTTCGAGAAGCTTATTTGTTGCCCAGAAACTTTTTCATATTCCTTTAGCACTTTTAATATGGTCGATGATTCCTCAACGTTAGCCTTTCAGAAAAAGGCTATCATCCGCAATTAAAAGGTGTGAGATTGCCAGACTTGTTCGTACAATCGATAGTCCTACCAATTGTTCCTGGACCTCAGTCTGCTTAATTTTTGCAACTAAGGCTTCTGTACATAGTATGAATAAGTATGGTGATAGCATATCACCTTGTCTTAACCCACTTTTTGGAATAAACCTGCCTGTCGGGGTCCCGTTTATAAGTATGGAATATCGTACTGATGAGACACAATGAAGAATACCTTTTACCCATCTTTCATGAAATCCTAATTTAATTAATAACTTCTGGAGGAAACTCTATTCAATCCTATCATAGGCTTTACTCATATCCGTTTTGATGGCCATATATGATCCTTTGATCCGTTTATTTGTTTTTAAAACATGAAACATCTCCTGAGAAATTAAAATATTGTCTGAGATAAGACGGCCTGATACAAAAGCCGACTGGGTATCCGACACTAATTTAGGCAGTATTGTTTTTAGTCTCAGACATACCACCTTGGAAATAACTTTGTACACCATATTGCATAAGCTGATTGGTCCAAACTCCATCATCTTAGTAGGTCTTGGTGTTTTTGGGATAAGACATATATTTGTAGTGTTAAGTTCCTTATCAAAAAGGCCAGTCACAATAAACTCATTAACAATTTGGACCAAGCCCCTCTTTATGACATTCCATGACTATAGAAAGAAAAGACTTGTCATGCCATCTGGGTCTGGAGCTTTCTCTGGGTCCATCATGAATAGTGCTTTCCTTACTTCTTCCTCTGTCGCGCTTGCTAAAAGAATGGTATTCCACTCAGCCGTTATTATTGGTTCTATACCATTTAAAGATTCTTCAAAATCAGCCGTACCGTTTGAGGTAAATAAATCCTCAAAATATCTCACAGCCTCGGATTCCAAATCCTTATCCTGATCAATCCATCTATCCTGTCCATCAAAAAGACTCATATTTTTTGCTCTTCTTTGTTTTGTTTGTGCATGGAAGAATTTAGTATTCTTGTTACCTTCCTGTAACCACTTATTCCGGCTTTTTTTGTTTCCAGTAAGACTCTTCTTCCTTATATGCTGCATATAATTCTGACGCTACCTGTTGAATATCTACTGTTGGACAAGAATTTAGTATTTTCATTGCCTCTAACTTACCTTTTAAAATTTCGATTTTTTCTTTTGTTGGAATAATTTGTCTTTTTCTCCATTTAGAAATTTTTCGTCTGCAATTCGCAATTTTATTGAAAATCTGGCATCGACGGGTATTTGTATACCTTGTCCACCCTGTCTGAACTACTGAATCAAACCCAGGTTTTTCAATCCACCGTTTGTCAAAATGGAAACCTGATCACTTCTTTGATACATTATCCTGCATTTCAATAATAATTGGTCTGTGATCAGAACCGATCATTTTTAGATACTCTGTTTTTGTGTTTGGGAAAAGTGAACACCATTCCTCATTCTCAAACTTTTTGTCTAACTTACATCTGATAATTTCATGTTGTCTGACCCCTCTCCAAGACCATGTGTCACCAATGTATGGAAATTCAATCAGACCACAATGTAGTAGCCCTGTATTTAAAGGCACAAATGAGTTTATACTCCTTGTTCTACCTCCCATCTTTTCATGATGTCCAGATATTTCATTAAAATCCTCCATTGCAATCCAAGGTTCCGACCTATTAGTTCCATAGCGGGTAAGACGCTCCCAAACTTGTTCTCTTAGATGATATCTTGGATCTCCATATATAAAAGAAAAATAAGTTTTCTTCTCTCGTATATCTATTGATATATCAATAACATTTTTATTTTTGAAATTTAAATTCACGTTATAGTGATTGTTAAAAAACAGACATAAACCTCCACTAGCTCCTACTGGTTCTACTGAAATCATGTCGTCCATTTGGAGGTTGCTTGTTATTTGTTCCATATAATTGTCCTCTTTTTTTGTTTCCATGAGAAAGATAAACTCCGGTTTAAATTTTTTGTACATATCTTTTAGGTAGTTTTTGTAATTGTTACCAATTCCCTCACAATTCCATGCTAAAACCTTAATCATAAGTCCTCAGATAAAATCAAAGTTTGTATAGATAATACCTTATATAACAAAAGGACCCTAGAACTATGTCTTCCTTTTACTTTTGAATTCTTGTTTAAGAAGGTATCTTGTGTGGATAAGAAAACTTGTTTCTTTTAATTAATAGTATCTGGCTTGATACAACAATTTGGAAGGCGTTCTCTGCCATTAAAAATTAAAATTGAAAACATAACATTAAACTTTTAAGGAGAAAACTTAGGTGGCCGATGCCCTATTCTTGGAAGTAGCCTCATCAATTTTTTTGTAGCCGCCTACTTTGTTTCCAATCTTTGTCTTCTTAATACCATTTTCCATAGTCTTAATAATGTTATGTTTTTCAGAGTTGACCCCTCTAATTCCTGCAACTTGTTTTGAAGTCAGCTTAGAAGACTCTGTCGAGGCAGTCTTTGCTTCTTTGACTCTCTTCTTGTCCTGCAGTTGTATGACTTGTTGACGATATGATTGTTTTATTTCCAGAACATGGATGCAGTCCTCTCTTTCTTCTGCTGTGAGTTTCCTTGGTTGAATAGTATCTCCACTTTTTCAATCGTTAAATCATTCTGAAATCACTCTCAGACAGCAAATCACAATTCATTGGGTCATACTCTACCCCCTGTGCTTCATCACTAGTTGACTTGGTGTTGACCTGTATGGCTGAACCATTTCCATTTCTTTCAATAGGATTTCATGAATTCACCACACCTTGTTCAGCATCGTTTGGTGTGTTTAAGTTTCTTCGATGATGAAAGCTGTTTAGAAACAATTTCTTGATCCTTCAGTTTTTGTTAGGCTTCGAGAGATGCTACACATCCATCTTCTCCGTCCCTCTTTGTTTTTCTCGAAAGTGGTGATCTTTTGTTAAGTCCATGTCTTTCCGATTCATTCTGGTCTAGAATCTTTGGTTCTCCAGCTCCTTCTCTCTCTCAACTATTCCTTCACCGCCTCTCTCTTTTGGTACATACTGCTTAATGGATTTTTTTTGACTAAGAGTGGAACCATATTGGTCCAGTTGATAACCTCCTTGAATTCATTCCCCACTTATACCTTGTTATCTTTTCTCATTATTTATCAAAGCTCCTTTAAAACTTTGATAATGATCTGGAGCTCCACTGTAATTTTTGTTCTGACTTGATCCCCCCCTCTGTTTTCATGTTTGGCTAGTCTTTTGCAACGACTAACATCGCGATTTATGTAGTTGCAACAACTACATAGTCCATGTAGTCGGTCATACATGACTCTAACAATTGTTTCCTCCCCCTCTTCGAATTCCACTGCTGTTTTCAGTACCAGCGCTTTCATTACATTTATCTCCACAAGAACCGTTGCTCCATCCACATCGATCTTCAGCACTCTCCCTAATTGTTCTCCAATAATTTGGAAAACTATCTCAGCTGCACATTCAGTCGGGACGTTGGATAGATTTGCCCAAAGCTTCAGGGTTGATGGATATTCTTATGCTGCCTTGGGGATCCATTTATCAAGCGTTATCATCCAGCCGTCAAAATGGGATGGACCCAGTTTCAGAATATCCTCCATATCTTGCACCCTTTTAAAAGTGAACTGAAATCTACAAAAGCCAAGATCAGTCCCAAACACTCTATCTTCCATTCTCCATATTCTAGGGAACCTTTGGATTAAGGCAGTCACATCTTGTTTTGCGAGATTGAGACATCAACCCAGGAGCACCCTTGAGCATTTTTCCAATAATGCTTTGTTGTCGAACTTCGGGATTTTGATTTTTGGTATCAATCCCAAAGATGAACTATGGCCATCTTTTTGTTAAGAGTGATCTGCGCCATTCTTAGTCTGTAGCAATGAAGTAAAGACCAGCGATTAGTAATGTATGAAACGTGTTTCAACGTTCTCAAATGGACTGAACTTTAATACTGGAAAACTCCTTAGTCAATAATAGAAATATGTTCTTTTGGAAATCTGTAATCAATATAGAGAAATATTCCAGTAAGTTAAATTGATTCCAAACCAAAGAGATTAACAAATCTCCCTTAACTCTCGGCTTCTCTTTATATTGTACTTTCCTTTTAAGTGTTCTGCTTTCTTGATTTTTACAGATTCAATTAACCCTATAATTTCTTGAGTCTGATGGTAATTGATAATTGTCTTCTCCAGTTGCAATCACCTCTAATTCCTTTAATGTGTGGTCTTTGATTGTTTGGAGATTCCAGATTTGAATCTGTATTCGAATTCTTCCCTTTTTCCTATCCACCATCATGTGTTTCCGTAAAAGCGCCTTAGGAAGAAAATCTTGTTGTTGCCTGATAGTTATTTGAAGCCAGCATCTTGATAATCTAAGTTCTTCTCTAACCCGACTCAACTCTCTCTGTAACGACAGAGTATCTGATACTTTGAATTGGTAGAGTTGGAGTTGTTTCAAACTCTTTTGCATCTCTATCACATGATAAAACGCAACATGTTGAACCTCTGAACTCCTCTTTGCCTTCCTGTTTTTCCAGCAAGAGTTGTCTTCTCTGCATAGCTGGGACCTCCATCCTTTTGACATATAACTTGTACATACAATGAGATATAGATTAAGGGCTTGAGTCATAACATAGTTACCGAGGGTATTAACCCTGAAAATCTTGAGATTGGTCCTGAATATCTTAACGTTAATCCTGCAAATCTTTACATCGCCCTCCTTTTTATTCACCATGTACAAAGAATTATAAATGAGAACATCACTTTGATTGTTTTGACTATATCCAATATAATCTTACTCAAAACTTGAAAGGTTCTATTGTCTCCATATTGCTCCTTTGGAAATACCATCTTTCACGAACGTGTGTGTCTTTGTGTCTTGCATTCACCATTAGTAAACACCATCTTTCGCGAACCCTCGCCCTCTGAAAGCATTCACGGATATTGGAACTTCTTCGGGTTCTCCCTTGAATAAGGATGTTTGCGATTCTCTATCTAACCTCATCCTCATGAACTTGATTCCAATTTTTGAATCCTCCCTTGGAATTCGGTATCGACAATAGTTTCCCGAGCCTTGATTTCTCTCCTGAGTTTGCCGTTGTGACTCGCCATCTGCAAAGTCTTTTCCCCACAATAGATCCCCTTTAATTGTAGTCCTCTGCCATCTCCCTCGAAAAGCCCCATCTAAAACTATCATCGAAATTGTTTTGTCGGCTTCAGGTTTTACCATCTGAATCTGCCATATGAAATCGTAACCGTAAATTTGATAGCACCAGAAAATGCCATCAGAAATCACCATCGGGATTGTGTTATTAACACCAGAATTCTGGATCGGAAATCGCCTTCTTCATCGCTCTTTTTTTTGTTTTTATTATTTCAGTGTTCCTAATTTTAAAAGTATAAAAGTATGTAAAAAAGTAATTACAAATAAAAGTCTAAGAGGTATTTATAGGGCCCTAAAAGATAAGATAAAACCCTAGGAATATTTTAGAGAATATTTGGAGGTGAATCAGTCGACCCATTCCAAAAATTACTAGGTTTTGATTTAAGACATTGAAAGCGGATTGATCAATCAAGGGGTGGATCGATTGGTATATTAAGTCTGCAAAAGCTCTATATCTCCTACTGAAGTGGTTGATTAGTCTCATGTACGTGAAGTGACAAACAAGGAATATCGATCGATCTAACTAAAGATCAGTCAACACAAGGAATATCTAAACAAGGAATATCTATCGATCGATCTAACTAAAGATCAGTCAACTCAGGGTAAGAATTCTTGGGTCTGAATCTTCACTCTGTGACGTCTTAAATGCCACTTTGAGATTCCTTGACTTGAGAATTGGCTCTAAACTCATCAGATTGCTCTAAACTCGTCACTTTGACTTTAAAGTACCCTAAAAACGTGTTAAGTGTTAAAAAAGTAAGACAAGACACAAAATACATGATTTACCTAAAACTAGACTCGATTATAAACAAATGTTGTAAAAGTAAACCCTAAATAATGCCTAGTAAAAATGGACATATCACTTAACTTGGATTTTGTGGATTACATCATCTTAGAATTTTATTCTTTTCAAAGTTCAAAAGAAGAGACTTCAATAGTCATTTCATCCTCGAGAAAGACTTCAAATTTATTTAGGGAAATTTAATTAAAACCCACTTAATTTTACAAATTACTTACATAACTTACCTTTTTAAAATTATTAATATAACCCATTTTTTCTGCAGTTTTTAATTACCAAAATACCTTTTACCTAATAAAAATTAAAAATATATATGTAATTTTACCATTTTTAGATAAACGAAATAGATATTTTTGAAAAATATGAATAATCTTAACCAACTATAAATAATATTCTAAGTATCCAAAAAAATATTTTTACTTTTAGAAAATTTTAAATATTGATAAGAAACTGTCTGCTAGATTTTGACAGATTTCCTACAAGTCTGTCAGATTTTTGGTAGACTTTATGCAAATCTACCGGATTTTGGCAGACTTTTTGCAAGTTTGCCATATTCACGAAGTCTGCCAAATTTTTGGTAGACTTCAGATTTTAGCAGACTTCATGCAAGTCTGCCAGATTTTTGGTAGACTTCCTGCAAATCTGTCCAATATTTGGCAGACTTCTTCAAGTCTGAAATTTTTTTTGATGGACCAATTACTTATCAGACACAGATCGATCGGTTACTTTGTTGAAACTTTTAAGTATTTCTTGTTTACTCATTCTTTATTGTTTTCTCAAACTCATTTTAGATGTATGATGATCGATCATCTTAAAACAACCTTTGATTTTAAACTTAGATGTTCACATATGCTTAATCATTTACTTTCTTAAACATTATTTACTATCGAATTTCATTAAAATGAATCAGATTACTATACAAGAAAAGAGTAATTGGTGATAAGTGAGACTTAGAGAAAAACGTAATACTTCTAGAGAGGTACAGACCGATTGATCTGTATAGGGCTCGATCGATCTGTACCACTCTAGATGTGTTACGTTTTCAGAAACATACAAATTGATCGGTTTGTACCTCTTTGGAAGTGTTATATTTTCCAGAGACACTTGGATCGATCGATATGTGTAGGAACCGATCGGTCTATACGATTCGCAAAATATTTTGATGCAAATTCAATTAGGATTGATTGTTTGATAGAGCAAGGATTGTTAACTTATTACTTAATGAAAAACTCTATGGTTATTGCAGAATAAAAAAGAAAACATTAAATCAAATGAAACATAACAGTATTCTCCAGCAGATTAATCAATCACCTTCAATTGTAAGATAACCTAGTATTGAATTTTAAACAAATAGGAGTATTTGATTCTGGAGAAACTATGAAGAAGAAGAAAATACATAAATTAAAACTTAAACAAAGAAGAATATTTGTGTATGAAGAATCATAAAAAGACGAAAACCTAGGAACACTATTTTTGTTTCATTGAATGTGAATTAAAGAGTTCATGACAAAATATGTATTTTTAGAAAAAGTAGGTCAACTAAATAATTTTTAAAACAATATTATCCTAGTAATTTATAAAATAAAGTAGGTTATATTAGTCTAATTTTTCTCTATTTTAAACTATTTTTAAAAAGCATTCAACACATTTAATTTCTTTTTTGTTTTTGGGGAGGTTGTACAACATTTAGACTAGCAGTAGCACTTAAGTATGCTTGATTTTATTAACGCCTTTAAGCTTTATTTCGGAATGGATTACACCAGAAATAGAGCATACTATGTTACTAGATGATGTCTCGTGCTATGCACGGATTATGCAATATTTGTTTGTTTTATTTATTTATTTATAGTTTGATTTGTATGTGTAAA
>OVBA01004943.1:6991-21639 GCA_900406435.1 Lepidium aucheri
AAGATGAGTTTTTTAGATTTGGATATGTTGTTCAATCAACGTCAGTAAAGGCACATTATGCCATATATGAGCAAAGAATCAAATGAGTGGATATAAATTTATAGTTGTTCGCTTTGATCATAACACTCATTACCCAAATGAAAACATTATAAAATATGAGACCAAAATTTATCTATACTTTATCGAAAAGATTAATAATCAAACTGTAAATAAAAATAGGTACTACGCGAAAGAAGACTAGAAAGGAAAATTGATAACGTGGATAATCCGCATAAAACGGATATATACGGATATGAGACTAGATCGTACGGATTTTGACTTATAGAAACATTAAACTAAGTAGATAGAATTTGCTTTTGATGAATGAAAAGCAACTTTCTACAAAAAAANTAAAAAAAAAAAAAAAAAAAAATAGATAGAATTTGAAGGAAAATATGTCTACGAAGAAACTCTTACTTTATATGAAAAATATTTTTTTTATGAATTTGATCTGAATGACCATTTTCATAAAAATGAAGAATATGACCATAAAAACTTAAAACCTAAAATCTAATCACATTTAATATTTTTTATGTAGTAATGATCGATTTGTTTTTTGAAAATATAAAACATCTATATAGTATAGTAGGAAAAATAACCAAAAAAACAAATACAAATATAGTTTTTTTGGTATAAATCGAGCTCGAGCTCGAGTATAAAATAAACTAAAAATCACATCAAAATATATAAAAACTATTGAATTTGTTCTGAATGTATTATAATTTCTTCAAAGAAAAAGTTTTCTAAGAATATATATATNTGAATGTATTATAATTTCTTCAAAAAAAAAGTTTTCTAAGAATATATATATATATATATATATATATATATATTATTGTGAATTATCGAAATTTTAAGGAAACAACATAGACTTTTCAATAGTCTATGTTCTTTATTTATCTAAACAATGACATTGTGATTTTTCACATACAAATTTTCCAGATACGCAAGTAAGTTTATCTTCAGAATCACTTGCTGTCTTGCATCTTAGTGGCGTCTCTAATGGTTCGAGGTTAAGCCATTTTCTGCTTGAGTGTGGTGAAAATGGTGGACATGTACACTGTGATTGTATACATTTGACTGGTGCGATCCGACAATGAACATCCTGACAATCAGCTACGGTCTTGCATCTATGAAACTTTAAGTGGGCTTCAGCTTTAGTTATGCTCACTATTGTCATGCCTAATATCGACAAATCGATTTCATTAGCTATTTAAAACCAAATTCATTCATTAGAACTAGATAGAGAATTGATGATTCAAGAAATGAGATAAGACTTACATGAACTAATTAGTGAGATGAATAGAAATGAAATTGCTTTAGAAGCCATTTGTTTTGGTGATGTGATATTGATAGCTTATGATAGTACAAAATATGATTTATAGAATACTTACTAATATATCGTTGACCACATTAAAAGTAAGTAAATTAATGGCTGGTACAAAAATAGATATGTTATTTCATAGTCTTCGGATTTTAATTTTGTTTTTCTTGGGGTCAAAATTTTAAATTTTTTCTAAGAAGGCGTTTGATATACTTGCTTTTAAAATTATACTAGAATTATACTTACGTTACAACGTGAGATTTGATTGTTTCAATTGGTTTTTTAAATTGTGTTCAGTTAGGATATTTGATCAGTGTTGATATATTAAAATATTGTTTACAAAATATTATTTTAGATATTTGGAACCTGAACCAAAATTGATCCAAATTAGAGGAACTTAACCCGACAAAATATCCGAATAGGTCCAAGATCTATGTATCCGAAAAACTGAATCTGAACCCAAACCGAACCAAATCAAGGAACAAAATTGTTTACTTTTTATAGTTTTTCTATTAATTTTTTAATTTTGAATTTTTATATAAATATAGTCGATCTCGAGCTCGATCTATACCAAACAAAACTTCCTTNTTAGATAAGCCAAACATAAAACATATCAAAATACCGAATTAAATGAATCAAACCTGACGAATCTAAACCCGAACCAGACCGAATAAATAGCCGATATGTTTTTATTTAATTTTTAGAGTTTTAGAGTTTTTTTGTTTAATCTTTATTAATTTTGAATTTATAAATATAAATTTGTAACAAACCTATCTAAATCCTATTTTAAGGGTAGTTATGAACATTAGGTTAATTTTATCATATAGTTTATAATACGACCAAAATGAAAATGTTTCCCACTTTAATATATGAGATAGTTCGGGTAAAACTATAGAAATCATTAACAATGCTTATCCAAACTCGAAAGTAAAAAAAAAAATATTCTAGATGCATAAAGCAAAACAAAATCGACTATAAACAAACTTTTAGAAAAAGGATGACTCTAAAATCATAAGTTAATATTGATGTTTAAAACTCTAAATTGTAATAGGTTAAGATCATTAATTAAATATCATTGTAGACTTGAATATCGATCAGTATAGGTGATATTCATCTCAATACATAGTGCTTATTTTTTTCTATTTTAACTCTATGCCATTGATGCTGCTTTCTTCACCTGCATTCGATTGCAGAAAGTTGTGTTTGTCCCACATAATATTGTTAAAAGTTTTTGGATGATATAACCTGCAATTGTTAAAACTTTCTGCAATTGTTAAACGTTATATTTGTCCCACATGATATTATTAAAAGTTGCAGAAAGTTGTATTTGTCCCACATCGATATAATCTGGTCGGAAAATGGTTTTCCATTGAAAATTGTCAGTATAAACTGACGGTTTTCGACAAGAAAGTTTCTATCAAAATCCGTCAGAGTCAATTGGAATTTTTAAGTTGATTTTTTGGTCAAGCAAGTTAAGTTGTTTATTGCCATGCAATATAAGATTATGTTTACTAGGATTTAGATTTTTAACAAATTTAATTACTTTTTGGTTTAGGAGGTGGAAGTAACTAAAAAAAAACATTTTGGTTTAGATAGTGTTCCATACTTTGGTAGTCTTTCTTCTTGTAGCGATGATAGTTCAAACTCGACACATCCTTCTTTCATACTTCTACTATATTTGTTGCAGGCGAAACAAGATTAATATGTTACGAGATGGTTTGGGTTTGTGGATCTCTGATTCAGATGCTTTGGAGAGCTTGGACGAGTGCTTCTATAAAGAGATTTACTCACTGCTAGATTTGTTAATAGTTATATTTTTATGCTATTCTCTTAAATACTCCAATACATATGCTATTTTTCAATTAACTTAGGGTTTTAGGCTATTTGAAAAACTTACCATTTCTCGGTGTATATATACGTAACAAAACTTATGATATAGTATGGTTTGATACAAGTTCATTTAGAATTTCTTTTTTTCAAGGTCTAGTGGCATTTATCTCACCAGCCCACTCTAAAAAGTTAATGGGCTTGATTGGTAAAACATAGACATGTAGCATTAAGGAGCATATACCTTATACTAAGGAGCATAAACATAAAAAGGTTATAAGCTAGTTTATGATATGTCATTGAAATAGTAGTAATCATTTAGTATTAAAACTACAAAATTGGATATATTTTTAAATGTTTAATGCATTTCAAAATTTATAGGTTTTTAGGAGATATATTTTTAAACTTTTAATGCTTTTCAAAATTTAAACTAATTATCTCCCACAGTTATATTATTTTTACATTTTTCCATTAAAATTCGATTCTAGATAATTGCGTTACTCAATGTGTATTATTTATAATTTGGGTATTTTTATTACAAATCGGTTTTTATTTTCTCCAATTGTTGAAAAAAAATTTATTTCAGATTATTAATATATAGTTTGGCTGATCTCTTATAACGGAGCTTGTTACATGTTTACTGGAAATTAAACATCCCCATTACGTACATGTTACCCCCATTACGTACATGTTAAAGGTGAGTGGTCTTTAATCCAGTGGTGAGCGGTAAGTTTACTATAGGCAGGTGTTCATGCATTACCAGGGATCAAGTCCTACCATCTATAAAATTTATGTAGGAATTTGGCTAATGAACCGATCATTGCCCAATATTAATATTGCGTTGAAAAAAAAAAATACATGTTTAAAGTAATTGACTTATCATATATATGTTGATGGGGCACTGAGCTATTTACAAAATAATAAAAAGAAGTACCGATTAAGTGGAGAAATCAAACGGCCTAAATGGGTTTGATAAACTAAAAATACTTAACAATATTTTGCCAATATTATAAAAGATAACCACTTCGTCTTATTGTATAGCCATCTCTACCGATCCTTACTTCATTGTTTAATGGACACAATGCAGACCATCATCATTGTCAGGTTGTAACGTTGACAAAAAGAAAAATGAATATTAAAGTCAAGTTAACATTGATCTCTTCTTTCAAAGCTATGTGCATCATATATCATTTCATATAGTTTGACTTTTTTTTAGAGAACAAACCCTTCACAAGCAAACTTGAATTCATGACCTCTTTACTAGATAAAATCACTAGACTAAGAAACACTTAATATTTTTAATGTATTTTTATTAATGTTAACAATAGTTTGATAAATTTAAACCATTAACATTCATCCAATTGTTCTCAATCTCAAATTTATATATATACTCCAACTACTGGTTCAGATATGTGGAATTCGACTCCAAGCTGCTACATATGAATAAGAGATTTCATGTGTATTTCTTGGCGGATACATATTTGATGTCATTCGCATCAGAATCCGCCAAAAAATTCCAAGAAAAAAAATAATTTCCAACGAGCTAGTCCGATGGAAGACATCATCGAGAACTTTTTTTACATATGGTTTTTGACGAGAGCTTCATAAAGAAAAACCATAATATGAAGCTAGAGTTTAGAAAGCCTCATTCAATGATATTTTTGATAAGTATGTTAATATTATTAATATGAAGCTAGAGTTTAGGCAATTAGGAGCCTAACTACATATTTATTTTTGTTAATGCCAATATTAATATTGGGTTATAATGGCTGGTCTTTTAGCCAAATTTCTACATAAATCTCGCAGGTGACGAGACTCGATCCATGGTTGTGCATGTGCGCTTACCTTTAATAGACTTACCAACCACTGAATTAAAAGCCATTGCAGCCTAACTACATATTTATTTAGTTGTTTATTTTATATTGTATTTTTTTAATTTGCAGAACTATTTCAGTCAATAATTTTTTTTTTATTTTCTACAATTATACGATTATATAGTATTACCAATCAAAATCATAGCTCTAAGTGGATTTAAGTTTTTAAATCACTGCTTGCAGTTGAAGTTGTTGTCTCGATGATAGACCTTAAAACAAACACGCACAATTTTTTTTAGTCTTGCGAGCCAAAAACCAACTGTATAATTTGAGGCACCATAGACAAACAAAAATGTCCCAAAAAATCCTCAATTAGTGTAAGGTAGATTAGTATCTTCAAAATCTTCAAACAATCTGTTTTCATATATATATATATATATATATATATATTTCTGTAACTTGAAGTGAATACCTACAGTAATGCCTCAAACTCTATGCAATTAATAAATCAAATTTATGCCACACTGATTGTTTGATTACTAAAAGTACCGAATCGTGGTCCAATAGTATTGTCATTTTACAAATCTTCAAAGCAGCAGAGATCGAATTCCATACATGCAATAGTAGGAGCAGGATTTAAAAGCCACTAGACTAGTTAACAAAAAAAAAAGTACCGGCATAAATGCCAAAGGCCCAAAACAAGGTTCTTTACAAAGAAAAACTGTTTAAAGAAAAACAAAAAATTTAACAAGCTGGTCCATGTGAAGTGTTTTGGTCTTGTGGCAAGTCCACTGAAGGTAAACACCATCACACACTTTGAAATCGAATCTCATTATCTACATGGCTACATTATGTAGGAACTTGACTAATGGGTTGGTTAGTTGACCAAAAAAAGAAGAACAAGCTGGTACATAACAGAAATGGATTGTTATTTCATCATGTTTGCGTATCTTTGCTTATGGAGTGGTAAAGTGCTACTACTTAATTCAGATATAATTCAGTGTGCAATGAAGGAAAAGTATTTGAGTTGGCTAGGTTTTTCCTCCAACATTGTCTCATCATGTTGCAGCTGGCTAAGCTGTAAATCAACATTTGGTTTTTCTTCCGACATCTCATCATGTTGCAGTTGGCTAACCAGTAGATCAACATGTGGTTTTTCTTCGAATGTCTCATCATATTGTGGGTGGCTGATCTCTAGATCATCATGTTGTGGCTGGCTGATGTCTAGATCATCATGTTGTGGTTGGCTTATCTCTAGATCATCATGTTGTGGTTGGCCGATTTGCAGATCAACATGCTGGCTTGAGCCATCTCTAATGTTTAGACCATTTGTGGGAACAGAGTTTACGCTTGCGCTTTTGACACACCCGACCTCAAAATCCTGAGATAAGCAGATCATTCTTAGATAGAGACAATGATTCTAGCATAGTAAAGATAGTCTTGTCTCTAAGAATACCTTTTCTTGTTGTTCCATATTCTCTTGTTGCATTAGGTTTACTTTCTTGTTGAGCTCTATATTCTCTTGGTGCATGAAATTCCTCTGCGTCGGAAAATGAAATAAGCATTAGCAATGTGAGAAACATATCTACTCAACATTGTGGGATCATCAGCCGCTTTTGGTCTAGTGGATTTCTCTAACAAAGAGGTCATGAGTTCAAATCTATTTAGGAGAAGTGATGGACGCTTTAAACATGGTATTATCAACAGTTAGTGTTGGGTACCGGAGGAGATTAGAGATCAAAGATCAAGAACTCCTACAGTTTATCTAAAAGAAACAAAAAACATTGTGGGATCGAATTGTGAGTTTCTACCTCCTGGATGAGTTCTTGTATATCTTCTACGAAAATTTGATTCTACAAAAGTCAAGTAAAGAATATTAGTAAATAGAATATAAGTATAACCATTACTTTGATAAATATAAGAATTGAAATAAAAATGACAACAATCAAAACCTTTTTCATTCGTACGCCACGAAGATTCAATTCAAGAGAATTTTCCAATCTCTGTAAATCTACCACACTTAGTCCAGAGAGCTCTTCTCCTATCATTTTCCTGTCGAATACAATCTCTTTTGAATATGCATACTTCACGAAAGTAATAGGTACTTTTTCCTAATTCACCAAATAACCTATACTTTAATCTGCTTAGATGTTATCATTTTGTATTTTTATTATGTCATATCATGTGTTCTAGCTCTTACTACTATCTAGAGTGTTTAAAAAACTTGAAGGAAATAAAACATACCGGTGGTTTTCTTGTACATTATGTAACTGTTGCTTAAGAATCGCAGCTTCATTTTTCCAGTACTAGAATATAACACAAATGATATATATTCAGGATGTTGGAACTAAGAATATGTTAAAATGCGACTGATATCTTACATTTGAAGTTCGAATCTTTATATTTATTGTTAGTTAGTTTTAAGTTGGAATCCCATAATTTATCATTGATCATCCTAATCGAATGCACGTATTTTGCCTTTTATCTAGTCTAAAAATGGATTATGGTAAAGAAATGTATACCTTGACTTGGGAAGCTAGGTCCATTTC
This sequence comes from Lepidium aucheri, assembly GCA_900406435.1. Lineage (NCBI taxonomy): Eukaryota > Viridiplantae > Streptophyta > Magnoliopsida > Brassicales > Brassicaceae > Lepidium > Lepidium aucheri. The sequence continues at coordinate 14,545 of OVBA01004943.1, forward strand.
TGATTTGGTCTCTCCTTTGGCATTGTTGTATCTATCTATTACCAATTTCATACTGCCAAAAAAAAAGAAAGAACAAAAATATTTGTTCATCTCTACCTACCGTGAATGGAACTCTTTGCACCCAAAATACAAATTCACTATGATCAATATAATATTATGTGTGAAGCTTAATGAAAGAATGAGAAATATGAGCAGAATTGTTGTTTATGTGGTCAACTTTAATCACTAAACTTAAGTATAGATGTGGATTAGTGACACATAAGTGTGAAGAATCTTCTCACTATTCCTTTTGAATATCATTTTATATAATGGCCAAGTTTAATGTAGAGCATTACAATGAGAGATGTCTAATAGCAAACTTTAATTATAGATAATAACAACAAAATCAGAAATGATTCCCTGACATGTGTATTAGTATATTAAACATTAGATAATGCGGCAGCTCGTTTGAGATAATAATCCACCAAAGTAGTTTCCAATTAAGAAAAAGGAACACTGAAAACGGACGAATCTTTTTGAAACCTAAACTGTACCATTTGACCAAAGACACTTCTTCTATATAGAACTTTTATTTTTCGTCAACAATTAAATTGATAAAATCTGTCTGTAATCCAATCTCAAATACCCCTAACAATACTATGTCGGACAATGTAGACTCTCTGAAACCAAATACATTTTTTCCTTGTATAAAACTTATTTTACCTACTTGACCAAATACATTTTTTTCCTCATAGAAACCAAATACATTTTTCTCTAGTATAAAATCTATTTTACCTACTTAACCAAATATATTTTTTCCTCGTAGAAACCAAATACATTTTACCATTGTATAAAACTTATTTTACTTAACCAAATACTTTTTCCCTCCTACAAAACTTATTTTATCTGAATTTAGTTTATTTCAAGAATTCCTTCGCACCAATGACACATAACACAATTTAGTTAAAAGTTAATAATTTCTTATACACCAATTGTGCTCTCCACTTTTAGTCTTATTCAATTCTTTAGCCCTTATATCTCAACAACATAGAAGCTTACATAAGAGATACTCCATGTTTCAAAATTAAAACCAAAACAAAGGAGATTGATTAATCAAAATCGACCTAAACTCCATCAAAATCGATAGAGATTAGGTTTGGAGAGGAAGTTTGGGTTATAATAGTGCCTTGTAAATCGACAAAATTAATATCTATAGATCAAAACAAACTGTGGTATACTTAATTTGCATTAATTTATAGTCCACTCTAAGAATACAAGGCATTTTCCGACCGTCATTCCAACTGCAAAATAATGGTCGGAAAAATTCTGACCAAAAATCGACCACGTTTTAACCGGATGTGCTAATTGGTTGAAGACAGTTGGTACATTTCGATAGGAAATAAGTCGCAGGATACGGCCGATATTTTTCCGATTTCACCAACAAATTTTGTGTAACCGTCGGTTTTCATCGGAACAGTACCAACGATATTCTACTAAGTTGGTATATATATATGATCTACGAGTCTATTCCCCTAAACAACTCAATAATTAACAAGAAATTGAGATTTAGAATTGCTTAGTAAGATCATCAATCAGCCACATAAAAAGTCAACGAATAAGTACCTGGAGCTAGAGAAATCGTAGAGCCTACCAGTACCGGAGAAGATGATAACACCAATCTCTGCATCACAAAGAATCGCTAACTCATTAGCTTTCTTCAACAGTCCTTTCCTTCGTTTCGAAAACGTCACTTGACGACTTGACGAGCTACTGATCCTCTTCATTGTCACTTTACCTCTTCCCATTAATTTCTGCTGCTGATTTTGACCCAGAGACAACATAATCAAACAACCCTTTAATCTATCAGATGATCGATAATCAAAATGAAAATCTAAAAAGATTACCTTTTCAAAAAAAAGTTAGAAGAGATCTAGAAGAACCACAAAAGGGAAGAACATAGAGTAGCTGAGAGATTTAGGGCAAAAGACTTCTGACTAATACAAAACAGATACATCACTACCTGTTATTTATATTGAGACATGACATACTATTCGAGGATTCAATTAAGTTAAAATAAGTTATTAATATATGAGCACAATTTTTTTGTACACTTGACATGCTACATATATGAGGATCTAATTAACTTTTATGATATATCATATTTATTTTTTATGCTCTCTTTGTTTAGTTATAGTTGATGTCTTAGAAAAAAAGTTTTTCATTTTAGTTAATGTTTTAAAATTTCTATGCAATATTTATTGTGTTTTTAATGTTTTTGACTATTAAAATTATGCAGATTGGTTTCTATTTCGTTAGATTCTTTTGAAAATTTGTGAAAAATATATTTTATTTCAAAAAAATAAAATAACTAATAATTCTTTAATATATGTGAAAATTCTAAAACATCAAATATTAGAAAACATAGGGAGTAGTAAGTAGCTTGACAATGACTCAATATTGAAGCACTTTTTTTTTTGGTATCAAAGTAAAAATAAATACACACTTTAATGTAAGATTACTCAAGATGTTTTAATTATTATTTTTTTGTAAAACTCAATTAAGAATTTTTTTTTAAATGAAAAATTGGATCCAACATTTTTTTAAAGATATTTATTTATTATTCATTTATATATTGATAATAGTATCTGAGTTATAACTGAGTTTATTATGCCTTCTTAAATGTGAAAATATGGATTGCAGTTAAAAAAAACTTTAAGGAAGTATCTTTGGTCAAGTAAGTGTTGATTATGTTGTCTTCCTAATCCGAATTCGACTCTAAAAAATCACATTTTCTGCGTGTAATATCATTAAGAGTTGAAGAAGATTTTATTATGGACCAGATCTATTGATTCAATCATTGATAAAAAAATAAATTTTAAATTATTTTAAATGAAACTTTGGTTATTCTAAATTCTAAATAATTTCAATACACATACATATACGTTAGATCCATTTTTCTAGCCAGAGTTCGAATCTTTCTACCTACAAATAGTTGCTTTGGAGATATGGTTAGTGGCTGGTTTCGGCTCCCGAAGAAAAAGTTCAAAAGTTTGAACACTCTAGTTTAAAATAATAAATATATAAATAAAAATTTTCTTGTCAACATTAGACATAACTGGCCGACCCATTAACCAAATTTTTACATAATGTAGATCATATAACTCGATCTCTGAATGTGTGATAGTATCTGTCTTCAATTGACATACCACATGCTATTAGACAAAAACACTTTACAAATAATAAATTTAGATTTCAGATAAACAAGTAAGATTTTCGTAGACGATGTAGTCAATCTATTGCTTTCATAAAAGTTATAAAACCAAGAAAAACGCGTAAGTAACTTGGAAAACGCGTAAGATGCGTATCAAATAATCGAGGCCACAGTTAAAAAGATAACCACTAAGTCTTATTATATAGCCATCTCTACTGATCCTTTATTATTTGTTTAATATACAGTACAGATCATTGATCGTCATCTTCCACTTTTTTTAAGCCAACTTGTAATATATTGATCTTTTCTTTTTCGTCCTTATAATTAATATATTTTCCATATAAATTATATTGTAAAAATCGAGTTACTCTCAATCTGCTGGTTAGAATGATCCAGTTAATGATTCAGAGCACCAAATTCGATTCTTCCTCACTACATTAATAAGATTAAAAGGAATTTTAGGGTGTGGATTACGCTATGGATTGGACCTTATCGATCCAACTGTTGACAAAAAAACTATATTGTAGAATAAAAACGTAAATTGATTCGTTTTGTTCTAGGCATATTTGGTTTAGTCCCGGTTTACGGTTAAATTAAACTTAGTTACGATTTATTGTACTATCTAAACTAATAGAATCTGGATTGGGAAAAATTATTTTGCAAATTTTGCGGAAGAGGACTTATGTCGCCAAACCCTATACATGGGTAAATTTCACGAGTCACTTTTTTAATATATCTAGATCTATACGATACTTCTGAGGGAATCTAGATAGTCGATCCAATTAGTTAAAATTTGATCGTTAGGTATATAATTCATCATGTAATACCTATATATATATATATAACTTATTACCAAATATAGAAAAACTGAGAAGCTGCAGGTGACTTTTATTTTAGTGGCGGATAGTAAGTTCAAGGCAGATGCACTTGTACTTTTAAGGATCTAGTTTTACTGTCTATTATGTAAGAATTTGACTAATAGACCGTCTAATTGTGTCTCAATATTAACAAAAAAAAAGTTGAGAAGTTGATTGTTTTTCAATATAATGATTAAGATGATTCAACTAATAATTATCGTATCAGGAGTCCATTCTCTCTCAATTACAGTTGGTAGATTAGAAATGGATTTGGTAGAATGAATTTAAGTTATAGATAGAACAAAAAAGAATTAAAAAAGAAAGTAGAGAAAAAAAAAGAAGAAGCTGAGAATGGACGTTGGGAGGATAACCAAGACGTGGGTTAGAACATGGAATTTCTGTGGGTTAAAATAAATAAATGAGTGGAGCAGTCAAACCACGTTACCAGAACGCGTACCATACGCGGGACAAAGTACATTTCAGTTTTTCATTACAATTTAAAAATCATTACAACTAGTACTCATGTATAGTTCAGATCATCCTCATCTTGTAATGATAATTGTAATTAATATTAGACCCTTTGATCAAAAATAGGAACAACGAAAGAAAAATTATGTAGCTAGTACTGATAAATTATAGGGAATTTCATCAAAAATACTTTATGGGTTTGCAAAATTATAAAAAATACCTTCATACTTTTATTTTTGTTAAAAATATCTTGGGGTATATAATAGATATAGACATATTTTGTCCATTTTGGATTTAAAAAATTAAATTGCCCTTTGAATTTGAGAGAATGGCACGATGGACATAATTTCGCAGAAGATATGTCAATGTTCATGAATGAGAAATATTAGTTTATCGTGGACATATGAGACATATGTCAGTGTCCATTTAAATATGAGACATATGTTCATGTCTATTTACATAAAAATGGTTTAGCGTGGCAATATGAGACATATGTCTATGTCCATTTATATATAAGACATATGTCCATATCTATTTACATAAAATTGGTTTAGTGTGAACATATGAGACATATGTCCATATCCATTTACATAAATTTTTTTTATCGTGGACATATGAACATATGTCCATGTCCATTTTAATATAAGACATACGTGCATGTCCCTAGAAAAAATAAATGAAGTAGGGCAAAAAAGTAAAAAAAAATGATGATTATGTCCATGTTCTTTGTCGATGATATTTTTAATAAGGTGAGAAAAGTTGGGTATTTTTGATAATTTTACAAAGATTTTACGGTATTCGTTATAGTTATTTTTAAATTATAATATATAAGTTTTGTCTTATGTTTAACTTAACTAAAAAAAAAAGATTAATAGACATAGTTTTTTTTTTCAGTTACAACTCTAATAGACTTATGGAAGCTACAATGCAGTCAAAGTGTACAAAAACTTTATTTAAAACAATACATTCTTGATCATCTAAGTGCATGTTTAAAAAGACAAGTTAAGGTTCTAAGTAGCAAAAAGAAAACTCAAACAAACAAATAAATTACATATTGTTGGTCTGTAAATAGAAACAAACTGTAATTTGTCACTTTTATGTTTCTTTGCATATGAAGTGGCAAGCTATAAAAGTCAATTGAGATATAATTCCGACAAAGTCAACATAACTTCGAAGTTTATTATGCAATAAAGGAAAAGTATTGAACTTGGTTAACTTTTTCCTGTGATGTTTCAGCAATTTGTGGTTGGTTGAGCTGAAGATTGACTTGTTCGCTCGTGTAATCATTGTTGTTTAGACCACTTGTGAGAAGAGAAGTTTTGCTTTCGTTATTCACACTCTCAGTCTCTGAAACCTATAATATGCACATTATCCTCAAATAAGGAAAAAGAAATGTTTTAGCTTTTCAAAAATAGTTTATTGAAGTTAATTTGGGTGAATCTAAGTAATTTCACATATACAAAATTATATCGGGTACCTCTATATTATGTTAAAAGGATCATAATCTTTGAAACTATACTAGTAAGACCGCATAAACCAGCCGAATCTAGAGCCAGTTAACTTAGAAGTACGTACGTAGTATTTCAAGTTTCAAGAGGTAGCAACAAAAATTTCTGCCAGTTTACGTCCTGAGACCTAGGTTATCATTTATTTACTCAACTACACTTATTTTTTTGTCAACAATTGGATCGACAAGGACCGATCCATAGTTTAGCACACACCTTAAAATCCTTTTTCATCTTACTAGTGTAGTAGGGAGAAATCGAACCCCGTTGCCCTGAGTCTATTAGCTGGATCATCTTAACCACTAGACTAAGAGTAACTCGACTTCAACTACACTTATTAAACATACTTTTATATTTTTTTTTCCAAGAAACTCGAAGCCAAGTCCACAAAATGATTTACACTTACTAAACATAATTTACAAATTATAATACAATACCTTTTCATGCAGTTCCATACTCTGTTGGTGAACTAGGTTTATTTTCTTGCGGAGTTCTAAGTTCTCTTGGTGCACTGCATTCATCTGGAACCGAAAAAGAAGTAAGAATTAGCAATGTGAGAAACATATGTACCAACACTTTGCGAAGTATCTAATTTAGTAACTAGAATCCTTACCTCTCGGTTGAGTTCTTGTATTTCATCGACTAATATTTGATTCTGCATAAGTCAAGAAACATTTGTTAAAAAATAGAGTACAACCATTACTTCCACAGTTCTAAAAGATTACGAAAAAATGACTTATAGATCAAAGCATCAAAACCTTTTTCATTCGTATGCCATGAATCCTCAATTCAAGCTGATTTTCCAAATTTTTTAGATCTTCTGCACTTAATCCAGTGAGATCTTCCCCCATCATTTTCCTGTCAAGTACAAACTCTTTTGAATATGCATATTTTTGTATTGGAGATATATAAATGTCTAGAATTTGTGTTTATCCATTTCTCACAAAATCAATATTCTCAAAAATCACTAGAAACCAAAACTTATATCCCAAATTCTCAATAAGATACAATAGCGATATTAGAGAAACTAGATGATGTCCCGTGCTATGCACGGGTTAGGTAATATTTGTTTGTT
>OVBA01004944.1:0-21635 GCA_900406435.1 Lepidium aucheri
ATATCAATGTCCGGATATCCGTAATGTTCGGATCCGAATCCGGGTAATAAACATACAGATCCGACGGATCTGGATTCGGATATCACAAAATTCCCGGATATCTGATCCGTGCCCAGGACTAACATTATCTCTAATTCTTCTAATCCTAAAAGCAAAAAAAAAAANATAAATGAGACAACCAATCAGATTAAGCCACCTAGAGTTTCTTATTATGAGAAACGTTTCTTATATAAGAAACGTTTCTTAACAATTTATATTGTTTTTAATTATTTTTAATAATATAAAAATGTAAGAAATAAGGATGGTCTTAGAGCATCATTAACAAGGGTTTCTTGTTAGTTTCTTGTTAATAAAAAATGAAAAATATTAAATATGAGAAGAGAGAGGAGAGAGAGGTCTCTTAATTAAGAGACTTTGAAACTTTTTTAAGAAACCCATATGCCACTTGTCTTAATCTAAATGGTTTATCTTTCAAAAAATAATACAAAATCTAATTATTAAATAAAAAAGATTAAAATATTATTTTTTTTTTAAGAGACCCATTTTGGTCTCTACCAATAATGATGGTCTTAAGAACCTGTTTCTTAACAAGTGTCACAAAATTATTGGATTTTATATTTTAAAAAATAAAAAATAAATAAATATTATTATTTTATAGTTTAGAAACCCATCAATAAACTGATGGAGATGGTCTAAACCCCCTTAAAAAGCAAGAAAGTTGGCCAGTTGTTATTTGTCACCATGTTTACTATTCTGAGCTGTTCATTAGAAAAGTACCATAAAATATATATATATATATATATATTGTTGTCGATAGGTACCATAATATATCTTACAGCGTTGAATTCGTCAAACAATTATTAGGCTTGTTTTGTTGAAAAATTGTTTATTTTAGAATTTTCCAAACCAAATGACTAAAGCCGTGTTCTTCTTACAGTCGCTATATTAGCGATCAGCGATCATTATAATACAAAGAACTTAAGTTGAAGACGTGAAGAATAGACAAGCAAAACCGAAAAGTAGCATAAGCAACACCATTAAAGTAGTCGCAGCGACCATGAAATGGGTTGCTGTTTCATTTGGCGATCAATAATATTAGTAATAATAGTCGCAGTGACTTTCTTTTGCTATTCACCCGTTTCTTTTTATTTATGCTAATGTTATAATTTTGATCGCTTGTTATGATCGCGGCGACGAAATAAAGAACAAGACCTTACTATTCTGAGCTGTTCATTAGAAAAGTACCATAAATTATTATTATTATTTTTCTTTTGTCAATAAGTACCTTAATATATCTTATAGCGTTGAATTCGTCAAACAATTATTAGGCTTGTTTTGTTGAAAAAAATGTTTATTTAGAATTTTCCAAACCAAATGACTAAATGAGTCAAGCATTCAATTACAGTAGAAAACAAAACGATATATGTTTGGAATTTTCATAAGCAGTTGAGTCAAGCATTTAGAACAATATACGTGTGTATCATAAACAGTTGGTTCAAGCTTTAACTACATAAGCCAACAAATAATTGGAATTTTGTTTTTCGTATTTGTAAACAAATAGATTGCTAAACCTTGTGACTATAGGATGAATGATGATGGATAATGAACCATAAAAGATTACTTAACCTTGGGACGAGGATGAATGTTTTTTTTTTGTCAATATTGTACTACAGATGGCCGACTAATTAACTAAGTTTTTATATAATGTATACAATGAAACTCGATCTTTAAGTGTAAGATGGATAATGCTTGTCTTAAGTGGATTTACCATATGACACAAGACCAAGATCAATTCACGAGTATGAATGTTTATTAGCACCAAATTTTTCTTCTTTTAATTTTCTTCTAAAGTTTGTAGTGTTTTAAATATAAAAACAATACCAAAACTTATATAGTGATTAGCATCTCTTAAACTAGTTTATGTGAAATTCAGTGTAAAGCATCTTCCATATTCTATGTTTTCTATTCCTTTTTGACATATTTTTAAATTAGTTAGAAGAAATCTTTATATTATTCATATTAGATTTTAGAACATTAGACTCTTCCATGTAAAAGCTCTTCATATATTACTCTTCGATTTCACTATAATTTCTTAGAGTGTTAAATCCGTCAAAATATTTCGTTTTCTTAAGAATTTTCCAAGATTGCCAATTAACAAAAAAAAAAAAGAATTTTCGAAGACAATTGAGTCAAGCATTTTGTACATACATAAATAAGTCAACTTGTTTGGAAATTTCATAAGCAGTTGAATCAAGCATTTAATGTACAGTCAACTTGATAAAAGATTTTTTTTCAACATTGGACCATAATTGATCAGTTTATTAGCTAAGTTTTTGCATAATGCAGGCGGCGAAACTCGATTTGCAAATGTATCTGCTTTTAGTAGACTGACCGTCTACCACTAGGTTAAAGACCACTTACAATAAAAGATTAGAATATTCTTTCTGTATAAGTCACATCAAAGATAATAATGAATAGTTAACAAAAAAAAAGAATCAGGTTGTTATCTTAAGACTACCTCATTAGCAACTCATTAGAGGTTCTTAACATTTTTTAATCTAAATAATAATTTTTAGAAAATTAAAAACTCTAATATGGGTTTTAACGCTTCTAGAGTTTCAAACACATTTAATTGTAAAATTTATTAAATTAAAATTATATAAATATATATTTTATAAAAAAACATAATTATTTTGCATTCTTAAATTTAAAACATACAAAATTAAGAACTCTACAATTTTATGTAGTGTTTGTTTATGTTCATGCTTTCATGTTTAAAAATTAGCTTAATGTCATATTATAGGGTATCATTTATATTTATGTCTATGTCCCTTGTATTTAAATATGTTCATGTCATGTCATATTTAAATGCATATACCCTATTTTAGAAAGTGGTATCCATTTATACACATATCCATCTTTTTCCCATATGTTTAAAAATTTGTACCATATTATGTTATAGGAGATCATCTATGTTCATATCCATATCCGTTATGTTTAACAATTGTCAATGTCATCGTCATGTTTAAAATTTCTCCTTATGTTTTTCGAATGTGCATGTTCACCTCCATTTAATAAACTCCTCCATATCCATATTATGATATGAACTCCTCCTCAATTTCACCTTGTGTCATTCTCCAGTTTGCTGAATCTTTTTTTCTTCTTCTTTCTTCTCCTTTGTTGGTGCGCACGCCTTCACTCTAATCAGATGGCATCCATGCTCGTAACGTAGGCTTTTATTTTCTTTGTTTTAAAGTAGTATAACTTTTTTTTCTAAAGGTGGTTACAAATTATTTGTGCAAAGTTGGTCTCCGGATTGGTCTCACATTCGGGTAATCATATCAGTAAACATTTCTCATCCATAATATTTAAAGTATGTCAGAGCAGCTCCAAGTTTTTCAATCAGGTTCTTAAACATAAAATAATCAAAAGTAAAATATAACAATTAAACTAATGTTATTTTTGAGAGAAGGAGAGAAGATAGTGTCTTATTTAAGAAACTTTCCCCTTCTCCTAAGAGCAAGTACATTAGGGTTCACAACATTAGGGGTTCATAACAAAACAAAAAAAAATAATAATATTAAAAAATGCAAAAGAAAACAAAAAAAAAACAAAAAATCGACCAATCCGGGTTCGCCACGTGGCGAACCCGGATCTTAAAAGCTCTTCCGCAAGAACTTTTGAAATCCGGGTTCGCCACGTGATTGGTCGGTTTTTTTTTAATTTTTTCGTTTTTTTTTTCTAAATTTTTTTTTTTTTTTTTTTTTTTTTGGTGAACCCCACTAGAAATTCACCAATATACATGGTCTAAGAACTCTATAGTACATGTGGGACATTGTGATTAAAAGTAAATTTTTAAGTTAAAATATAATTAAAATATTGATATTTCATTGTTTAGAAACTCATAAAGTATCTCCCAGTAGAGCTGATCTTATGTTTTGGAACAGTTTCTTTTCAAGAAACCTAAAGATTTGTGAAAATATTTTTTATTCAATTTCATAGAGGCGAAAGCCTTATATAGATGCAATACGATATGGAACACTTTTAACCTAATTTACCTAATTACTATCTAAACATAGAAGGTCCAAGGAAGCCCAATATCTCAATACTCCCGTACAAGCTCATACGTGGTAATATGTGTGAGATTGGACAAGTCTCTGAAGTATCGACATTCTATCTAGCTGTTGGATCATCTTTACGGTGTTATATTTGGTAATTGAGTAATTGTTGTGCCGTTATACTCGATCGTCAAATCATCTTCGTGACGTTATACTTGTTCTTCAAAAACTAGCAACTTTGCTAGCCCAAATCAAAATCAACTTGGCCAATATCATTGACTGACCGAATCAATAAGATCAACAGATTTTTTTTCTTCGTTTTTCTTTTCTTTCTGTTTTTATAGAAAAATTCACACGACGAACACCACCTTCTTCAAACTTTCTTTTTCGTCTACCTTTCCTTGTTTTTTTAAAAGAGAAATAAACAAATAAATTTGGGCACAAACACTAATTTGGGGTTTTTAAGTTATTTGTAGGAGAATTGTAAAAATGCCTTTTAAAAGATAATATTTTTATGATTGCCCTCGTTTTTAGATATTTTTTAAAAATACCCCTTATTATGAAAAAATAATTAAAATATCTTTAAATTATTATATTTTTTATACTTTTCAAACTTTTTTCCACCAAAATTTTTTTCCTCCAAAAAAAAATTTCTTGTCAAAAAAGATTTTTTTCCCGCAAAAAAAACTTTTCCACAAAAAAAAACTTTTTTCCCACCAAATTTTTTTTCCATTTACGAAAAACTTTTTCCGCCAAAAACTTTTATAAGGGAGCTTATAAACTTTCTTATAACAGAGCTTATAAAATTTATAAGGCTTTATAAGAGAACTTATAGAATTTCTAAAGCTTTTTTAGAGAGCTTATAAATTTATAAGGTTTTATAAGAGAGCTTATAAAATTTATAAGGTGTTTATAAAAAATTTAGAAGGTGTTTATAAAAATTTATAAGGTCTTTATAAAAATTTATAAAGTGTTTATAAAAATTTATAAGGTGTTTATTAAAATTTATATGGTGTTTATAAAAAATTTAAGGTGTTTATAAAAAAATATAAGGTGTTTACAAACATTATAAAGCTTTATAAGGGAGCTTATAAAATTTATAAGGTATTTATTAAAAATTTATAAGGTATTTTTAAAAATTTATAAGGTATTTTTAAAAATTTATAAGACTTTATAAGAAAACTTATAAAATTTATAAGGTGTTTACAAAAAACTTATAAGGTGTTTATATAAATTTATTAGGCTTTTATAAAAATTTATAAGGTGTTTATAAAACTTTTGTAAAGATTTATAAGCGAACTTATAAAATTTTTGGCGAAAAGTTTTTTTTTGGCCGGAAATTTTTTTAAAAATTGGGAAAAAGAATTTTAGCGGGAAGATATATTTTGTGATTAAAAAATGGTAGAAAAAGTTTTTAAGGATATTTTTGTTATTTTGATATTAATGAGGGTCATTTTTGAAAAGACAAATTTCAAATGACATTTTTGCATAGGAATTCAGTAAAAAAACATTTATTATAATTCCTCTTATTTATAGGCAAGTAGTTTCATTAGTGACACTGGCTTCTGTTTTTTTTTTCTTTTTTAAATTATAATTTTTTTACAACAATAATTGTTTTTTCTGATTTTCTTTTCTTTAAAACAAATAGTGAAGCATAAAGCAAAGGATATGCTTGTTTAACTTTTTTTCCGTATATGAAGAAGTTTTGTTTCCATTTTGTATTTGATTACAACGTAGTAGATATTGAAAAAAAACACTCACAAAAAAACCAAAAAAGTTAGGTAATAATATAATAAAATTTGGTTTTATTATTTTTAACACTTTAAATTAAAAAATAGATGATAGGAATCTGGGGAAGTGGTGATTATATATATATATATATATATATATATATATATATATTTTGGGTTTTTCTATTTGTTTTACAAATTATACTGAACTTCACTTTTAAATTACTTTTTATTCCATGATTTTTAATTTTAAAGATTTTTATGATTTGCCGAGTTACTCTCAGTCTGGTGGTTAGGATGATCCAGTTAATGACTCAGGGCACTGGGGTTCGATTCCTCCCCACTACACTAATAGGATTAAAAGGAATTTTAGGGTATGAGATAGGCTATGGATCGGGCCTTGTCGATCCAATTGTTGAAAAAAAAAGAAAAGATTTTCATGATTTTTAATAAAAAATTTAAAATCAAGTGTATATGTAAGAATATTTCTCTTTAGTAAATCTTTATATGTTTTAGTTTTGAGTACATTAAATATAACAACTTTTTCATTCAGTAAATAAACATTAGAACACATGTTCTAGATACTTAAAAAAATCAAAGCCAATGAAGAATATAATATCATCTTCAACGAGGATCTAACTCTGTAATCGTTGCGTCATCGATAGAACAAGTAACCGAGTTGCCAAACAAATGCGAGTCCTCAGCTTCTGGATTTTGGTCGCGGCTACTTTGAAGGAAAAATCCTGGTGAACGAGGCACTTTTAAACTGACTGTGGAACTAGAAAGTAGCAAGATGATTGTCGACATTAAAGGACGATCATGAGGATCTTTTTGAACACATAAAAGTGCGATATGAATGCATCTTCTAACTTCATCACTCTGATACTTCTCCCTGAAAGTCGGATCCAAAAGCTCTAGAGGCGAACCTTTTTTCCAGAGTCTCCAAGCCTAAAATTAATGTAAAATGTTATCAGTAAACAGTCCATAGTCTTTGATAATATTGATTTAAGACACAAAAATTACTAACATGTGTGACTAAATTGCCAGCAGATCCATCTGTTTCATAGAAGCTACTATTCATCTTCCCACTTAAGATCTCAAGAACCAACACTCCGAAGCTATAAACATCAGATTTCATGGAAAACTGACCATGCATCGCGTACTCGGGAGCCATGTAACCGCTAAAACAGAACAAATGAGACAGGAGTTTACACTGTAGGAGCGATTATGAAAAGCTTTTATTAGAGTGACAATCACTTACAAGGTTCCAGCTATCTTGCTAGTATTCGCTCGAGTTTGTTCCATCCCGAAAATCCTTGCCATGCCAAAATCTGCTATTTTCGGATTCATATCATCATCTAAAAGAATATTGCTCGCTTTGAGATCACGATGTACGATTGTGAGGCGTGAATCTTGATGAAGATAGAGAATCCCTCGAGCAATCCCTCCAATGATATTGTATCGTCTTCGCCAATCTAGATGCCGTTGCTTTTGTGTGTCTGCGCATTCAGTATGAAGTTAGCAATGAATCTAGGCGCAATACTGAACATAAGAATATCAAGAGATTCAAGGATTAGAAATAGACCAAAGAGAAAATAATCAAGACTCTTGTTGGGAACGAATTCGTAGACAAGTATCTTCTCATCTCCTTCCAAACAAAACCCGAGAAGCCTAACAAGATTCCTATGTTGAAGCTTCGCCACAACAACAACCTCGTTCTTAAACTCTTGTATGCCTTGTGATGAAGCTTTTGATAGTCGCTTCACCGCAACTTCAGTTCCATTTGGTAATATTCCCTACACATACCCATAAGAACATCTTCTTAGTACCTATGTTCTTACTTATTACAAATTAAATACTCATAGATATAAAGCTCATACATACCATGTAAACTTCACCAAATCCACCTTGACCGATTTTGTTGTTTTCCGAGAATTTATCAGTCGCTGTTTCAACAATTTTGAAATCAAATTGCAGCGACTGTGGATTTGTTATATCATCATTAGCTGCAACAATAGATACATGTATGGTGTTATGAGAGGTTATGTTTAGTCTGTCTTCCAAAACTTGATTGAAAAGTAACTCACTTTTAAGATTTGCTGTTTTGTATGATAGTCTTCTCTTCAAAAAAACTAATCCAAGAGCAAATAACACCACAAATATGATTGCAGAAGCAACAATCGCTACTATAGTTCCTGTAAAAATGGTTTTTCCATCTGGAGGAGGAGGCGACGCTGTGGGTTGAGGATCTTGAGTGCTTTGAGGAGGAGGAGGTGTTGCTATGTTATTGAAAGCATCGTAATATGGATAAGGATCGAACCGGAAATAGCAAATAGGTCTCCTAATGGTACCTCCTTGATTCCCACTACAGCAACTTTGGTAGCTACGAACATTTGCTTGAAGACAAGCCTCACAATCTACTGAAGAAATTCCTGGAATACACTGCATCAATGCGTATATGCTCCTGAAACCTGACAAAGAAGTTATACCAGCTGCATAATGTCTGCCTGCAAGCGACCCTGGAGTTGAGGAGGAAGCTGCTGATATCATACGTGCCATGAGATCTTCCCATTTTCTGTTATACTCTCTAATATTCCCTGTCACATCTAAAGTATATAACTCCTCTTGTCTTGGTTCTAAATCGAGAAGATCGAAAAACGAGCGGTTGGAATACCGAACAAAACAGAGTGTCTCGACGGCTTTCCAGTCCCATGAGTCAGTCTGGTTTGGACAGTTCTGCAATAAACCAACAGACGCAGGTTCAATACAATCGGAACATACCTTTGGATCAGTCCCTGGTATACACAGGCCTAGCATATAGATCCTTCCAGAACCTTCACCAACCGAGACATTGTAAAAGCCGTCATGAGAACTGACGTTGGAAGCAAGAGATGAGAGGAGGAGACGACGGTTTGTATCATAAGTACTGTTGGGTCTGAAAAACAGTGAATCCCCACATCTTTGACTTTGAGAAGCAGAGACAAAGCGGAAACTAACGGCGAGGACAAAACAGAGGATTGGCAAGAAACTGTTATGAGACATTTTAGGAGACTGATTTCGCTCAGATGTCAGATTCTTGAACTTAATTAAATAATACAGTTTTTAATGTAAATATTTATGAATGTTTGACTTTGTCAAACAAGTTTATTTAATATTTTTCTTTAGTAGGTGAGCAAAGTCAAGATATCAAGTCAAGTCGATGAAGGATATAAAATATTTTATCGAAGCGTCAACAACTATATGACGAAACTAATAGCAAAAAAAAAGAAACTATATGACGAAAGCGCAGATGCTTAAAGACTGACCAAGTCCTGAAAGTTTAGGGTTATTTCACTTACAGATTTAACTGTCAACATTTTTCATCTTAAAAATTTGTTACGTGCACTACAAGAATCCTTGGTATAAATCTATAGTGGTTGTTTTGCAGAGTACAGAAACAGGTTTTCGTAGAGAATAATTCGATTACAAATTTCACTCGTTGAATTTTCGCATCTCTAGACACGTAGTTGAAGCTAAAGGCGAGGACAAAACAGAGGATGGGAGAAGAAACAGTTTAAGAGATTTACATTAATCTTAAATTTAGCGTTTAATTATTCAAAGTCTTCTACGGAGACTTCTATATCTTCATGACTAAAGGTGAGGTTCTGTTCAAACCCTACAATAAAATTTATGTCTTCTATACTTTATTTATTACATTATTCAATTAAAGAGATTACGTACGGTCCTATATAATCCAGTTTTGTTTAACGATAATTTGTTTTACGTCAGTATTTTAGATATATCATATTTGATGGAGAATATAACCAGAAAAAAATAAAATTTTAAAGACAATATTATATACAATCATCTTAGACTCTTTTAAACAAAATATGTACATCCTACTGGCTGATGATAATACAAAATTTTGTAGAAAATTCAATCTAAGTTGGTTAACTGATTAAGTTCACCTCTGTCTTCCTAAAAACTTTAAAATGATGGAGTCGCATAATTTTCACGTGATATTGTTTGAGATTTTATATTTTGGTTATACATCGGGATATTTCGAACTAATTGTTCACAAAAAATTTTTTTGTTGAAACTGAAGTTGCTTTTGCTACAAGTAAAGTGGTACGGACTAGTGCAAAAACAATCATTTCACCGAGGAGTAACTTTAGTGATTGTCCCACTATCTATAGAACAAGGAATGGACTGGCTACTGGATTGGCCCTTCTCGGATCTATAAGTTAATGGCTTTAAATTACGTCTTTCTTGGAAGAAAAATCCAGGTGGTCGAGGCACCGATAGAGTAATTGAGCTATTGGTGAGCATCTGGAAGATAGTAGCCATGGATGGACGATCTGCAGGAGTTTCTTGAACACATAAAAGTCCAATGTGGATGCATCTAATGACTTCATCATTGTTATAGCTTTCCGTGATTGAAGGGTCAATGAGATCTAGTGGAGAATTATTGATCCAAAGCCTCCAAACCTGCCAAGAAACTCATTATAAGAATCTAAACATTATTCGAAATTGAAATGGCGTAAGGTTCTTTAGATTTACTCACATGAGTCACCAAATTGCCACCAGAATCATTCGTTTGATAAAAGCTGCTATTCTTCTTGCCACAAACAATCTCTAGAATCAATACTCCAAAGCTATAGACATCAGATTTTGTAGAGAACTGGCCATGCGTCACATACTCTGGAGGCATGTAACCACTGCAAATACACACATGAAATTTGGTTCATCGTAGAATTGTGCTCAACCTTTTAAGTAAGGACAATAATAGAATACTTACAAGGTTCCGACAACTCTTCCTGTCTGGTCTTCTGTTTGGTCTACTCTGAAGTTCCTCGCCATTCCGAAATCAGATATTTTAGGGTTCATATCAACATCTAGAAGAACGTTACTTGCTTTGATGTCACGATGTATGATGGTAAGCCTTGAGTCTTGATGAAGATAGAGAAGTCCTCTCGTAATTCCTCCTATGATTTCGTATCTTCTTTTCCAATATATCTGACTTTTCTTTGCTGGGTCTGCATTAGACTAATCTATTAAGAAAAGTTTGCTAATAGAAACATACACTAAATGTAGTTTCATATATTTTTATTACCAAAGAGGAAATAATCAAGGCTCTTGTTGGAAACAAACTCGTAGATAAGTATTTGTTCATCTCTTTCTAAGCAAAACCCAAGAAGCCTAACAAGATTCTTGTGTTGAAGCTTAGCAACAATCACAACTTCGTTCTTAAACTCTTGTGTTCCTTGTCCTGAATTTCTCGATAGTCGTTTCACCGCTATTTCAGTTCCATTTGGTAATACTCCCTACAAATATACATATGAAAAATCAAGACAGTCACATATATGAAAAACCAAGACAGTCACATAAATAACAGAGACAGGGAGAGAACTCATATATATACCTTGTAAACTTCACCGAATCCGCCTTGACCTAGCTTGTTGTTCCATGAAAATTGATCTGTTGCGGCTTCTATTGTCGCAAAATCAAATTGCAGAGACGGTTGACTTATCATGTCATCATCAGCTGCAAGAACATGTGATTCACTTGAAGGTTTTAGTGTTTTATATGATTGTCTTCTCTTCCAAATAACTAGTCCTAAAGTGAGCAGAACCAAGAATATAACCGCAGAAACAACAATCGCCACAATAGGTCTGGTAGATAAAGATGGCGTGCCACCGAAGGCACCAGCATATGGATAAGTTTCCCACCGGAAAAAGCAGACCGGCTTGCTAACAAATCCACCTATGTTGCCACTGCAGCATCTTTGGTAATCACGCACACTTTCTCGAATACACGTTTCACAATCCTTGGAAGATATCCCCGGAATACACTGCAACATAGTGTATATGTCATCGAAACCTATTCGAGGGGATACCTCGGATAGGTATCGAAGTTCACCAATTCGGGTGCTCATATAGTTCATAAGCGCGTCCCATCTTATGTTATATTCTGTGAGGTTCCCCTGAAACCTTTCAGTATTGGAAGATGTTGTTGTCGGCTCTAGATCCATCTTATTGAGAAACGAGCTGTTGGAGTATCGAACAAAACAGAGCGTCTTACTACTTCTCCAGTCGAATGAGTCCGTCTGGTTCGGACAGTTTTGTGATAAACCTTCGGATGCGAGTTGGATGCAATTGGAACAGACCTTGCGACTGGTCCCTGGGAAACAGAGGCCTAAGGCATAGATCCTTCCAAGACCTTCACCGACCGTGACATTGTAGATGTGATTGCTGTGAGAACTGACTTCGGAAGCAAGAGTTGTAAGAAGGCGACGACGGTTTGTATTGTAAGCACCATTAGGAGTGAAAAACTGCGAATCCCCACATGTTTGTGATTCAGAGACGTGGCTTAAGCTAGCAGCAAGGACAAAACAGAGGATTAAAAAGAGATTGTTCAGACACATTTTGCTTTTTTGAGATTTTACTTTGCTCAGATGCTTGTTACAGATTATGTTATTGGAAATTGAATCTAAGTAAGGAAATTCAATTGAAGACCGTTGATTAATCAAACCAGCTTCCGTGTTTAGAATTTTCGTTAAGTACTTGTTAATGCACAAGTCAATGTTTTGAATTTACTATACTATTATAAACATGTTAGACAAATGAGGAAAAGTGAACGTGGACCAATTTTCATTCTCCATAAGAGCAACAAGTCCTCCATGACCAGAAGCTCTTCTAGGTTTCTGTCATTAAACACCTAGAACCTGTCATAAAGAACTGCAACAGCCTATAAATCTTCGAATAGGTTACATCAGCCACATAATTCCGCAGTGCTAATTTCTTGGAAAGTATTACCAGAGAGTTTGTATTGGTGTTGCATTTATTTGTCATGTTGTTTTCATTTTCTTAGTTCGTCTTTCTTTTGTTAGTCTAATTTGTCGGTTTTATAGATTGTTATTGTGTGCTTTCGTCTAGTCTGTAGTTTTATTTTAAATCTGCTACTAATTGTTTTATTTTCATAAATTTTCTTAAATTCTTCTACAATAGCCCTTAGATTTTTTTTTTCTGGCTTAAAAACATAGGTGGTGTTTTGGAAGAATCTAACACAAAGCAAAACTTTCCTAAATTCATCAATAACCATATATAAAATTAATGTTGTAGGATATTCATTCCTCAACTGGCGAAAAGGGCATTGTTTGTTAAAGAAATTGTTGAAACTGAAGTTGCTTTTGCTACAAGTAAAGTGGTACGGACTAATGCAAAACCAATGACTTCACCGAGGAGTGACACTAGTGATTGTCCCAGTATCTATAGAACAAGGAATGAATTTGCTACTGGACTGTCCATTCTCGGACCCTTAAGTTAAAGGCTTTAGACTACGTCTATCCTGGAAGAAAAATCCAGGTGGTCGAGGCACAGGTAGAGTGATTGAGCTATTGGTGAGCATCTGGAAGATAGTAGCCATGGATGGACGATCTACAGGAGCTTCTTGCACACATAAAAGTCCAATGTGGATGCATCTAATGACTTCATCATTATTATACCTTTCTGTAACTGCAGGGTCAATGAGATCTAGCGGAGAATTATTGATCCAAAACCTCCAAACCTGCCAAGAAACGCATTATGACAATAAAATCTAGATTTTGATATGATAATCAAGGAAGGTTTTGCAGATTTTTATTTAATTTTTGCTCACATAAGTCACCAGATTTCGACCAGACTCATTCATTTGACAGAAGCTGCTATTCTTCTTGCCACAAATAATCTCCAAAATCAATACTCCAAAGCTATAGACATCAGATTTTGTAGAATATTGGCCATGTGTTACATACTCTGGAGGCATGTAACCACTGCAAATAAACGTATGAATTTTTTAATGTTAAGAAACAAATATGGTTCCTCAAAGAATCATGTTCAAGTGGAATTATATACTTACAAGGTTCCGACAACTCTTCCTGTCTGGTCTTCTGTTTGGTCTACTCTGAAGTTCCTAGCCATTCCGAAATCGGATATTTTAGGGTTCATATCGACATCTAAAAGAATGTTACTTGCTTTGATGTCACGGTGTATGATTGTGAGCCTTGAGTCTTGATGAAGATAGAGAAGTCCTCTCGTAATTCCTCCTATGATGTTGTATCTTCTTTCCCAATCTATTTGACTTTTCTTTGCTGGGTCTGCATTAGACTAATACTTTAAGAAACGTTTGCTAAAAGAAGCATAAACCAAATCTAGTTTTATATTTTGTATTACCAAAGAGGAAATAATCAAGGCTCTTGTTGGAGACAAACTCGTAGATAAGTATCTGTTCATCTCTTTCTAAGCAAAACCCAAGAAGCCTAACAAGATTCTTGTGTTGAAGCTTAGCAACAATCACAACTTCGTTCTTAAACTCTTGTGTTCCTTGTCCTGAATTTCTCGATAGACGTTTCACCGCAATTTCAATTCCATTTGGTAATATTCCCTAGATATGCACATATGAGTAGCTTCTTAGCTTTCATGACAAATCAAGATACTCACGTATATCATAGAAAGAGAGAGAGAGCCCATATATATACCTTGTAAACTTCACCAAATCCGCCTTGACCTAACTTGTTGTTCATTGAAAATAGATCGGTTGCCGTTTCTATAGTCACAAAATCAAATTGCAGAGACTGTGGACTTATCATGTCATCACCAGCGCCCGCAATAACATGTAACTGGTGACCATTGAGTGACTCACTTCGACGTTTTAATGTTTTGTATGATTGTCTTCCCTTCCAAATAACTAGTCCTAAAGCGAGCAGAACCAACAATGTAACCGCAGAAACAACAATCCCCACAATAGCTCCTGTAGGAATCCTTTTCCCATCTGGAAGAGAAGGACGCAGCGTGGGTTGAGATTCTGGAGGAGGTAAAGATGGCGTGCTACCAAAGGCACCACCATATGGATAACTATCCCACCGGAAAAAGCAGACCGGCTTAAGAACAATTCCACCTGTGTTGGCAGTGCCACTGCAACATCTTTGGTAATTACGCACACTTACTCGAATACAGGTTTCACAATCGTTAGAAGATATCCCCGGAATACACTGCATCATAGCGTATATATGATCGGAACCTATTGGAGGAGATACCTCGGCTAGGTATCGAATTTGACCGATTCGAGTTATCATAGAGTTCATTAGCACGTCCCATGTTCTGGTATAAGTTGTAAGGTTCCCCTGAAACCTTCCAGGATTGTAAAGTGTTTGTGTCGGCTCTAGATCAAGCTTATTGAAAAACGAGCTATTGGAGTAACGAACTAAACAGAGCGTCTCCTGGCCTCTCCAGCCGAATGAGTCCGTCTGGTTAGGACAGTTTTGTAATAAAACATCAGACGCGCTTTATACAATCGGAACAGACCTTCGAATCAGTCCCGGAGCTACAGAAGCCTAAGGCATAAATTCTTCCACGACCTTCACCGAGCGAGACGTTGTAGATGCGATTGTTTTGAGAACTGACGTTGGAAGCCAGAGTTGAAAGAAGGAGACGACGGTTTGTATCGTAAGCACCATTCCGAGTGAAAAACAGTGAATCCCCACAATTTTGTGATTCAGACACGTGGCTGAAGCTAGCGGCAAGAACAAAACAGAGGATTAAATAGAGATTCTTCGGACACATATTGCTTTTGAGATTTTACTCTCAGATGCTTGTTACAGATTAGATTATTGGAAATTGAATCTAAGTAAGGAAATTCAATTGAAGACCGTTGATTAATCAAACCAGCTTCCGTGTTTAGAATTTTGGTTAAATGCAGAAGTCAATGTTTTTGAATTTACTAATGAAAAGTGAAAGTGGACCAATTTTCATTTTCCACAAGAGCAGCAGGTCGTGGAGGACCAGAAGCTTTTCTAAATTTCTGACATAAAATCATCTTGAACCCTTTCAGAAGATACTGCAACAGCCTGTAAATCCTCAGATTACATCAGCCGCATAAATTCCGCAGTAAAGTGGAGAAGAAAGCTTCTAAGTTCTGTTATTATACTCTATTAAAGTTCCTAACAATAAATCTACTATTGACCTGTGTTTCTCTCGGCCCTATTCTCCAAAAAACTAGCAGTTGGAGTTCCTTTAACTGCAGGGATACAGTAGACTTGAATCTATGAACAAATCTCAAGAATAAGAAAAACAAGACACGCAAATTATCGAGTTCCTCTAACTGCAGGGATACAGTAGACTTGGGATTGAACAAATATCTTAAGCTCTACAAATAATGCTGGAAGAAGAAGAAGAACAAGGTAAAAAACTCTCTCTCACTTGCTGAAGAAAATGACTCTGTTTCGTTGCTCCTCTCTGTTTTGTTATAACAGACTTCAACTGCTGACTGGCCACCGCCTCTGTTTCAGGGGCGTTCATGATGTTCCAAGCCCGCTCCAAGAATTTCTCCGTTCTCAGCCCTCGATAGCTCAAGTCCATCAGATTCACTTTTCAAATTCCGGTTTACTTCAGCTGAACTAGCTCTAAACCGAGGAAGTCCTATAATTCCATCACAAACTTTGTGTACATAATTTATAAATCTGTAGTCCCTACACAAGTGAATAGTTGACTCTGGTAAATTTAGTGATTGCGATGGAAACACGAATAGTTTATTGTCTACATATCGTATTAAAAGAGTACTTCAGTATTAAACAATCAATTGGATAAGCGCCACAACTAAATTAATCCAACTATTATGCTTTATGCGTTATAACAGTAATCCTCTCAAAATAAAATTTGAAAAAGATAATATTATATACAATCATCTTAGACCATTTTAACCAATATATGTACACTGGTTATAGTTTTACAAATGATCCAGTGACTTATATGATACCAAAATTTTGTAGAAAATCCAATCCTCAGCTTCTTGACATAAATTTTTTGAAACAGAAGTTGCTTTAGCTAGAAGGAAAGTGGTACAGACCAATGCAAAAGCAATGATTTCATCGAGGAGTGACTCTAGTGATTGTCCCACTGTCTATAGAACAGGGAATGGATTTGCTACTGGATTGGCCATTCTCGGATCCATAAGTTAAAGGCTTTAAATTGCGTCTTTCTTGGAAGAAAAATCCAGGTGGTCGAGGCACCGGTAGAGTAATTGAGCTATTGGTGAGCATCTGAAAGATAGTAGCCATGGATGGACGATCTACAGGAGTTTCTTGAACACATAAAAGACCTATGTGGATGCATCTAACGACTTCATCATTATTATAGCTTTCTGTAATTGCAGGGTCGATGAGATCTAGTGGAGAGTTATTGATCCAAAGCCTCCAAACCTGCCAAGAAACTCATTATGACAATCATAATCTTGACTGATATGAAAACTAGGAAGGTTTCTCAGATTTTGCTCACATAAGTCACCAGATTGCCACCAGAATCATTCATTTGACAGAAGCTGCTATTCTTTTTGCCACAAACAATCTCCAGAATCAATACTCCAAAGCTATAGACATCAGATTTGGTAGAAAATTGGCCCTGTGTCACATACTCTGGAGGCATGTAACCACTGCAATTACCCCCATGGTTAGAAACGAATATGGTTCATCGGAGAAAGCTCTAACTGAATACTTACAAGGTTCCGACAACTCTTCCTGTCTGGTCTTCTGTTTGGTCCACTCTGAAATTCCTGGCCATTCCAAAGTCAGCTACTTTAGGGTTCATATCAACATCTAAAAGAATGTTACTTGCTTTGATGTCACGGTGTATGATGGTAAGCCTTGAGTCTTGATGAAGATAGAGAAGCCCTCGCGTGATTCCTCCTATAATGTTGTATCGTCTTTCCCAATCTAATTGACTTTTCTTTGCTGGGTCTACATTAGACTAATCTATTAAGAAAAGTTTGCTAGGAGAACATAAATTAAATGGGGATTACTGTTATATTTCTTTATTACCAAAGAGGAAATAATCAAGGCTCTTGTTGGAAACAAACTCGTAGATAAGTATTTGTTCATCTCTTTCTAAGCAAAAGCCAAGAAGCCTAACAAGATTCTTGTGTTGAAGCTTAGCAACAATCACAACTTCGTTCTTAAACTCTTGTGTTCCTTGTCCTGAATTTCTCGATAGACGTTTGACAGCTATTTCAGTTCCATTTGGTAATATTCCCTAGATAGATACATAGGAAAAGTTTCTTAGCTTTTATGACAAATGAAGACAGTTACATATATAAGAAAGAGAGAGCTCATATATCATTCTACGTACCTTGTAAACTGCACCGAATCCGCCTTGACCTAGCTTGTTGTTCATTGCAAATTGATCTGTTGCGGCTTCTATTGTCGCAAAATCAAATTGCAGAGACTGTGGACTTATCATGTCATCATCAGCTGCAATAACATGTAACTGGCCATGGTTACTATTATGTGACTCACTTCGATGTTTTAATGATTTGTATGATTGTTTTCTCTTCCAAATAACTAATCCTATAGTAAGTAGCACCAAGAATATAACCACAGAAACAACAATCGCCACAATAGCTCCTGTTGAAATACTGTTTCCATCTGCTTGAGGTAAAGATGGCGTGCCACCAAAGGCACCAGCATATGGATAACTTTCCCACCGGAAAAAACAGACCGGCTTACCAACAACTCCACCTAAGTTGCCACTGCAGCATCTTTGGTAATTACGCACACTTACTACAACACAGGTTTCACAATCGTTGGAAGATATCCCCGGAATACACTGCATCATAGTGTATATACGATCGGAACCTATTTGAGGGGATATCTCGGCTAGGTATCGAATTTGACCGATTCGGGTGATCATAAAGTTCATGAGCGCGCTCCATGTTCTGTTATAACTTGTAAGGTCCCCCTCAAAGCTTCTAGTATTGTAAACTGTTGTTGTCGGCTCTAGATCTATCTTGTTGAAAAACGAGCTGTTGGAGTAACGAACGAAACAGAGCGTCTCCTCGCCTCTCCAGTTGAATGAGTCCGTTTGGTTAGGACAATTTTGTGATAAGGCATTGGACGCGATTTGGATACAATCGGAACAGATCTTCGGATCAGTCCCTGGGATACATAGGCCTAAGGCATAGATCCTTCCTAGGCCTTCACCGACAGATATGTTGTAGGAACGATTGCTTCGAGAACTGACGTTGGAAGGAAGAGTTGAAAGAAGGAGACGACGGTTTGTATCGTAAGCACCATTAGGAGTGAAAAACTGTGAATCCCCACATGTTTGTGATTCAGAGACGTAGCTTAAGCTAGCGGCAAGGACAAAACAGAGGATGAAAAAGAGATTGTTCAGACACATATTGGTTTTGAGAGTTTACTTTGCTCAGATGCTTTTAACAGAAATTGGAACTTGAATCTAAAAGAAGGAAAGTCAAATAGAAGAGCATTGATTTGGTCAACACAGCATTATTGTTTAGAATTTTCGTTAAATAGTGGTTACAAGCAGAGTCAATGTTTTGAATTCACTAATACTTTATAATAAACACGTAAGGTAACTGAGAAAATGTGAACGTCGACCAATTTTTTATTTCCCACAAGAGAAGCAGACCTTCCACGACCAAAAGCTCTTCTAAGCTTCTGTTATTAACACATCTATAACCCTGTAAGAAGATACTGCAACAGCCTGTAATTCTCTAATAGGTTTACATCAGCCGCATATTCACTAATGGACTTGGTTTAAACAAAAATATCGAGCTCTAACAACAATGGTGGAGGAAGAAAGACGAAGGTAAAAACTCTCTCATTCGCTGAAGAAGATGACTCTGTTTCATTGCGACTCTGTTTGTTATAACAGACTTCAACTGCTAACGGGCCATCGCCTTTTTTTCAGGCCCATTTGTGATGTTCTAAGCCCACTCTAATAACTTCTCTGTTATGAGCCCATGTCGCTAAGTCCATCAGACCCGCTTTTCATTCTCCGGTTTACTTCAGCTGAACCAGCTCAAAAAGCTAGAAATCAAACCACACCTTCATAAATTTGTATTAAACCCCCTGTGGATTTTTAATTATCGCATGTTTAAGTGTTGTTTTGGAAAAATCAAATGCAAATCAAAATTTTCCTCAATTCATCCATAATCAATTTTAAAAAATAAATTTACAGAATACTTAATTCTAGCAAATGACTTTGTGGATCCAATTGTTGCTATTACTTCAAATAAAATGGTACGAACTAGTGGAAAAACAATGATTTTATAGGGATTAATGATATAACTGAGAAGATCTAATGTTGTAATATTAAATAGATGTCTTGGGGAATAAGTTCTCTAAGTTTATGACATTATTAGTTGGTTTGCTTCTGATCTAGTATAGAACCATGTGGTGAGTTTGAATCCCACCCAATTTTGGCTACGGTTCAGATTTTGTCAATCCAACTATTGTTTACAAAAAAGACATGTTAATATCAAGACATCTATCTAATATTACAACATTAATCCCTCTAAATTACATGATTAATCCCTATAGATTTCATCGGGGAGTGACTCTAGTGATTGTCCCACTATCTATAGAACCAGGAACGGATTTGCTACTGGACTGGCCATTCTCTGATCCATACGGGTCGAGTTATTGATGTGAGATGGGTTCAGAAAAAGGGGGGTTCAAGTTATAACCCAGAAATAATTCTAGTGAGAATTCTTGATCTCTCTCACTATTTCTCTCAATTCAAAAATCCAGGAATAAAAACTTTCTATTCTCCTCGAGCTCCATCCTATACTCTTTTTTATATTCCAAAAAAGTGTTAAAGGCTTTAAATTACGTCTTTCTTGGAAAACGAATCCAGGTGTTCGAGGCACTGGTAGAGTAATTGAGCTATTGGTGAGCATCTGGATTATAGTAGCCATGGATGGATGATCTACAGGAGTTTCTTGAACACATAAAAGACCTATGTGGATGCATCTAATGACTTCATCATTGTTGTAGCTTTCTGTAATTGCAGGGTCGATAAGATCTAGTGGAGAATTATTGTTCCAAAGCCTCCAAACCTGCCAAGAAACTCATTATGAGAATTTTTGTAATGAAAATGAATTAAAGTTTTTTCATATTTTAATTTGATTTTTGCTCACATAAGTCACCAAATTGCCACCAGAGCCATTCATTTGAAAGAAGCTGCTATTCTTCTTGCCACAAACAATCTCCAGAATCAATACTCCAAAGCTATGGACATCAGATCTTGTAGAGAATTGGCCATTCGTCACATACTCTGTATTAGAATATGGGCTTCCAACTCAAACCAATTGACAATGAGTGGAGAAGCTCATATTTTATATATACTAGAGAGGATCATTTCCAACTTCGGATGTGGGATGTTATTCCCTAATACGCCCCCTCGAGATAATGACTCTTTGGCCATTAGTCTCGTATATTCGGGGATGGATCGACGGCACCAATATTGGGCCTGGGTTGTCGATAAATGGACCACTTTGGGTCAGATCGGGTCGAACAATGTGGATCGTGGGCTCTGATGTTCCTTATATTTTGTCAGTTTTGAGCTCATTATTATGGTTATATTTGGAAAATTTGTCTGTGTTTTATTGAGATTTCAGGTCAAAAACATTCGGAGTTGGAATCATGCTTGAAGGTGGACTTTGGAGAAGTTTGAAGCGTTTTCTGGTATTCTCCACGAGAGGGAGGATCGATCGATCAACACAAAGATCGATTGATCAGTTCTTTAACGAAGAGGATGCGCACGATCTAAAGAAAGACTTGGCTTTTGAGAAATCGACTTAATATCCAAGGATCGATTGATCCTCTCCAAGATTGATCGATCAATATCCTTCAAAGAAACCTAATTCCACGATTTTTCAGCTCTTGTTTTGAGACCTATAAATACTCTTTTTCTATTTTATTGTTGTAAGTCGTCTTTGAGCTTTTAAGGAACGATTTTTACAACAGCTTTTCAGTTTGTAAGCTAGCGAGAAGATCTCTTCATACTTGAGAAGAATATCTGAACCCTATTATTATTTC
>OVBA01004945.1:815-21635 GCA_900406435.1 Lepidium aucheri
AAAAGAGCAAGGAGCTCGTGATTGATAAGTTTATGAATGAAAAGTAATAGATGTGATAATCGATATGTGAAACCTAGATCATGATTGTTCTTTGGTTTGTTTAATGTATTATTGAATGCTTGTTCTGGTTTTTTCCTTGTGGGACGAGATGATCGAACCACTAAGCAAATTCGTTTGCTTATGCAATCCTTGTGATTGTAGGTAATGAGCAGGTTAATGTCCGTGAAAGTGAGGAGTAGGAGCGAGGCCAAGGCGGAAGAAAGAGGGGATGGATTAGGACTGAACTTACGTTTAATTTTAATGTTTTTGGTATTGAAATATTTGCTAGAACCGATTTGGATTTGTGTTAAGTTATCGGCTAAGTTTTTAATTGTTGTTTACCGAACTTGGATTTAGTTTTGAATAAGGATGGGACCACTTTTAATGGAATTGTTTGGGCTTGTTAAATCACATGAATGATCGAAATTTTGACTTAGTGAAATATTGGAACAATGAAACGGTTAAGTGTAAGGTTTGCCCAAGACTTTACTAGAAGTTGTGTAGAATTTGAGAATTGCGGGTTTAGGGTGTTACACTATTATTCTAGTATAAAATCTGAAACTATCCCTCATCGTATTAAGAAAAGTTTATCTGCTCTAGACTCATAATTTGAAGGGTTACTTTTGGTTATGTCTTGCCTTATCTCCTTCTAAATTCTAGATGTCATTTTTTTGTCGATTTCCGAACTCTTTAGCATGATTGAAGATCTATCAGCTTGGTATGCCTTTTCGCCTTACTTGGAAGACTTCTTTCGTTTAGAGAGTTCATTCCTTTCATGTTCTATTGCCAGGATACCTTGTGTGCTCAACTACAAAGCAGATCATCTGGTCCGTACGACACACTGATCGGTGCAAAATGAAGATCTTGTGACCAATATCTCATTTATTTAATACATTGTAATGTTATAAAGCGAGTAAAATTGAAAAAAAAAATCTGAAACTATCTTCTTTTTTTTTTGTTTGAATGATTCATATATTAATAATCAAAAGCGAATACATTGATTTCATACATAAGCCGGCGGAAAACCAGAATATCTCCGGAGACAAAGCCCAAAAAGAGAAACTAAGATAATCTAGATAGAACACAAGAGGCTAAACTTAAAACTATGATATCCTGAACTCAAAG
Organism: Lepidium aucheri; assembly: GCA_900406435.1. NCBI lineage: Eukaryota > Viridiplantae > Streptophyta > Magnoliopsida > Brassicales > Brassicaceae > Lepidium > Lepidium aucheri. The sequence goes on from OVBA01004945.1 coordinate 1,980, forward strand.
ACCGAGACCACGAATGGTAATACGAAGACCAAAACGATGGCGAAACCTCCTATGGCGAATAGGTGTACCTCACAAATGAAGAACAAGCTACTATACCGGCAAGAATGAATCCCACAAATCCTCCGGAAATGGCGAAGACTGAAACCGAGCCGACTATTTGACACCTAAATAGAGCTCATGAAAAGACAAGACCTCGATCAGGTCTTTAAGGTACTGACAAGGAACGAGACAATCCTCTAAACGGGAAACCATATCCAAAGAAAACGGTTACCGATCGAAACCGAAGAGGATAAACTATCTTAAAAAGTAAAACATACTTGCAATAAAAATAAACTTAATTTGTTGGATCATTTCAATTAATTAATTTTAACAATTGCAAAATTCAAATAAAATAAGAAAAAAAAGATTTGCATTAAAGATCTCTCATGCAACAACAGATTTTTAAAAATAAAAAGAAAAACCTGGAAACTCATTGATTCCGTTGAGATGGACCCCACTTTACGAAGAGATTTAATTGGTTAATAGTGAAACGAATCAAGGGTAAGTACGTAAATAACAATTCAGAAAAAAAAAAAAAAAAAAAAAAAAAAANTCTTCAACGCCACGCCAGAGGAAGAAAGAGAAATTTTTTTTTATTTTTTTTTTGTGTAAATGTTACAGAAGGTTTTAAATTCGCAGAGAGTGCAATTGTCTTTGCATATTCCTTTTTATTTTTATTTTTATTTTTTCTTCTTTACTCACTACTTTATATCTCTACTTTACTTTTTTTTTTCTGCTTTTTTTTTTTTGCTTCTTCTTCGTCTTCTTCCTCTGAGGTTTTATTTGTTTTGTTTGTGTGACGGCGAAAGCCATGGCGGAAATAAGTCATCCTCCAATGGAACAGCTTCAAGACCTTGAATATTGCATCGATTCTAATCCTCCTTGGCGTATGTTTTGTCCTCTCTCTCTTTTTTTATATTTGACTTATTTTCAACTATTTTAGATTTCTTCTATGGAATATAATAGTATTTGTGTTTATGGAAAAAAAAAACTTATATTTTTGGTGGGCCTTTAATGGAGTTTTCAAAGTATGTGTTTTTTTTTTTGTTTTTTTGGCTTGATTTCTAATTTACAACATTCACAAACTCATAAATTTTCTTCCTTCGAAGCCTTTGTACTGTTTGTTTTCTTTGGTTGTTTATTGAGATAAATGACGACTGATTTTGCAATGTTAATTTTGGATGAATCAGCTGAAACAGTGTTACTAGGATTTCAAAATTATATTTTAATGCTTGGATCAAGTGCTCTTATACCTGCATTGCTTGTACCAGCTATGGGTGGTAGTGATGTAAGTCTACAATCTCTCTCTCTCTCTCGCTACTTAGTTGCAATCATTGACGAAGAAACAAATGTGTGTTCTGTTGTTTAACATCTGTTATGCTTCTAAAGGGAGATAGAGCTCGGGTTATACAGACATTACTCTTTGTAGCTGGTCTCAAGACACTTCTCCAAACTCTTTTTGGTACGAGGTTACCTGCAGTTATTGGAGGTTCTTTTGCTTATGTTGTCCCCATTGTTTACATCATTAATGATTCATCTTTGCAAAAGATCTCCAACGATCATGAGGTATTTAGTATATTGAGAAACACAAACCATACTGATAATGTTTTTTGTATACAATATCAACAATGTAGTATGTTTTTTGCAGAGATTTATTCACACAATGCAAGCTATACAAGGAGCATTGATTGTAGCATCAAGCATACAGATAATTCTAGGTTACAGTCAAGTATGGGGTCTTTTCTCAAGGTATGATTTACCTGGTTTGTTTTTGAAGACACATTCATTGCCTTTGATTATGGCATTCTTATTTGTATTCATTCATCACTTGCTTTCGATCTTTTTCGAACTTCAGATTTTTTAGTCCTCTAGGAATGGCACCAGTTGTTGGATTGGTTGGTCTCGGATTGTTCCAACGAGGATTTCCTCAGGTATAACTCATACAGACCTCACTACACACCATCGAACATCAAATTCTCTGTTCTTTTAACTTTGTTTCTCTTTATTTCCAGCTCGGGAACTGCATTGAGATTGGACTACCGATGCTATTGCTTGTAATTGGATTGACTCAAGTAAAAGCTCTATGTGGTTTCAACTTTCTTTACTTGTTCTCCAAGTTATTTTCTCTGTTACTTATATTACTTTCTTCTTTACAGTATCTGAAACATATCAGACCATTTAAAGATGTCCCAATCTTTGAAAGATTTCCAATATTGATCTGTGTAACAATTGTCTGGATCTACGCTATAATCCTGACTGCTAGTGGAGCTTACCGAGGCAAGCCAACGCTTACACAGCATAATTGTCGCACAGACAAAGCAAATCTTATATCAACAGCTCCATGGTATTGAACAAATCGGAAACACCTGTCTTGGTATTGTGGATACATTGTCCATATCTCATTGAACCTTATAATGTCTATCAGGTTTAAATTTCCATACCCTCTCCAATGGGGACCTCCAACATTTTCAGTTGGCCATTGTTTTGCTATGATGTCTGCAGTTCTTGTATCCATGGTCGAGGTAAAGAAGCTATGTCGTTACATTATTGCAAATGAACTTCAAGTTTGATCTCTCAAAGGAATGACATAAGATGGTTACATTAATGGGTTGTGTAGTCTACTGGAGCTTACATGGCAGCTTCAAGATTAGCCATAGCCACACCACCTCCTGCTTACGTATTGAGTAGAGGCATTGGATGGCAGGTGAATAAACATATATAGTAACAAAATAGCAGACCTTGTTCTATATTCTATGTTTTGTTTTGCTACAATTCTTCTTTAAAACCAGGGCATTGGCGTGTTGCTTGATGGTCTATTCGGAACAGGCACTGGTTCTACTGTCCTTGTGTAAGTAAAGTAACTTCTTCAAAACTAAACCCTTTCAATGTTCTTAGATATTTTACAGACAATCTACTTATCTGTGTTCGCAGAGAGAATGTAGGACTTCTTGGGTTAACTAGAGTTGGAAGCCGTCGTGTTGTTCAAGTATCAGCAGGCTTCATGATCTTCTTCTCTACACTAGGTCTATACACATATATAATCAACTAACTCATACTTCTTCTTACAATCTGATTTTTGACATTTTGTTGTTTGTTTATAAAAACAGGCAAATTTGGGGCTGTCTTTGCATCAATACCAGTCTCTATATACGCAGCATTATACTGTGTTCTCTTCGGACTCGTGTGTAAGAACAATATCATCTCATATTATTCATCAAAACAGCATCACAATCTTACTTAATCTCTAGTCTTTTCTTTTATTGTAACAGCTGCAGTTGGTCTCTCATTTCTACAGTTCACAAACATGAACAGCATGAGAAATTTAATGATCACTGGTCTTTCACTCTTCTTAGGAATCTCAATAGCTCAGTTCTTTGCTAACTACTGGGATGCAAAACATCATGGTCTAGTTCACACAAACGCAGGATGGTTCAATGCTTTCTTAAACACAATCTTCATGTCTCCAGCAACAATTGGTCTGATCATTGCTGTTTTTATGGACAATACAATGGAAGTTGAAAGATCAAAGAAAGACAGAGGCATGCCTTGGTGGGTCAAGTTTAGAACTTTCAGAGGAGATAATCGTAATGAAGAGTTCTACACTTTGCCTTTTAACCTCAATAGATTCTTCCCTCCTACATAGTATTTAGTAATAAATACATTATTATTATTTCTCAAAAATTCTTTTTTTTTTGTTAGAGGTATCTCTAATTTTATGATCCTCAATCGAAGTAGGTTTTTAACTTCAAAAATTCATTTTAAAATTCAATAATATCATTTACTTGAATCAATATTACAGTCAATAATTGGTATACATTACTCTTCAAATTACAATATTGAACAAATTGAATGAAATTTTATAATTAAAAGAGGCTTGACCTTTTCTTATCAATTTCGAAATTTTAATATACCATCAAAGGTATTAATTACTAATGTACAAATTTCAATATAAAACTGAATAATCAAAGTATAAAATTTATCAAAAACTCAATGAAATTGTAAAACTTTAAACAAAAATATAAATTTTTTGTTTCTGAATTGGGAATCCTCAGTAAAGCCAGCGTTTTTCTCGTCAAAGTAAAAAAACTCAGACGGTAATTCCATATTTTAGCAATAATCATCACCGGAAAATCATCCCAATATTCAGAAAAAAAAATCGAATTTTTAATTTATAAAAAAATAAAATGTAATCGCCGAAATGGCTCCGTAGATCACAATAAAATCAAGATCTACAGGTTCCTATCAGTAAGCGAAACACGAACATTTGTTTATGTCCAATGTAGCATCGAAGATCATCGCCGGAAAAGCTACCATCGACGTGGCATCGGACAAATTTCGTAATCAAAAAATTAAATAAAAATAATAATTAATTAAACCCTCAGCGAACCCGTGTCAAATCACCCACACAACGGACACAGAACGGTGGGAAGTACGGTGAAGACCCGGCCGAACAATCCGAACCCGGTAATAAACGGATCCGGGTATGGATCCGATTAAGATCGGAGAACAACTGAATCGGGGGAGAGAAATCACCGGATGCATCGTCGTTCAGTCCGTTGTTGTGTAAAGTGTCATACGGCACTTCCTATCTTTGGGATTGCTTCTTCATCAGGAATCAATTTCGTAACGAAAAAACAAGTATCAAAAACGACGATTGAAGAAAATCGAGAAAAGCTTATCGAAGAAAATTAGGTCAATGAAGCTTGAGATTGAGAACGATATGAAAGAGAGAAGAGAATCTGGATTTAAATAGAAGAAACTGTGCGGCAGAACTTAAAACCCTAATCTCCTCCACAATAAACCCTAGCGATTGATAGAGTTATCAAAAGGCCCAGTAAGAGCCCATATGTATTTCTGGGCTGAATGAAATATTGGAGCCCATATATAGACCATCGAATATTTTTTGTAACTAAAGCCCATAATTATCACTTCGAGTTGACAAAAAAAAAAATTACCACTTTGGAATAAGAGTTTACAAAGTTACAAAGACACCGTTGATATAGCTACATAAGTTATGACCAAACCTTCTCTATGATATATCTTCATTGTTATTTGTTCACTTGTAACCATTGTCTTTGAACTCGGCTTGACCATCCTCTTTTGTTGTTCCGGTTTGAGGATACGTTGATCAAGAACTGTAACCTCTTGTGATCAGTTCGAATGATAAATCTTCGTCCCAGTGGATGTGGTCAAGCCTAAACCGCAACCACAATAGCAAGCATTTGACCAATTAGGCTTAACTATTTCAAGAAAACAGACTCATAAATTGTGACTAGTATATGATTTTGTGTGAGAATTGCGTCAGTCCCATTAGAACATTAGTTTGGATAATAAAATGTAAAGAAAATTCAGATAAGACTCACTGTTAGAGTTTATGTCACAATTTGTTTTGAAACATTGGAATAAATCTTTGGATTTTTATCGTTAACATTCATTTAATGTATCTATTATAATAATTATTTTATACTTTATTTATAAACAATTTTTTAAGGTTTCATTTTTGTTAAAAAAGATCTAATTATTGCATTGATTAGTTATTTCATGTCTATATTAATTATAAATATCACAAATATTATGAATAAATCTTGATTGCTTAAAATTTATTGTCAATAGATCTAGCTGTTGGTTTGAATATTCATTTTATATCTCTTTTAATAATTAGTTTTCCATAAATAATCTTTCAATCCTAGTTGTTGACTTTCTTAACAAGATCTAACAATTGCATAGAAATGTCACTTTATATCTATATTAGTTAATTATATTACTGTCTCACAAAAAATACAAATAAATTTCGATTGTTAAAGATTTATCATGGTTTTTGAATTTTTATGTTATATCTATTGTAATAACTACTTTTCATAAAAAATCTTTTAATCTTGATTATTGTTTTTCCCTTCTTTCTTCAAAAAATATATATTTCATTTTGAGTGTCGTAAATTTTTATTTTATTTCTTACTATTAAATAGATGATTGTCAATGCTATGCACGAAAGAATTGTTTGAAAATATAATATGCATTTGTAGTCTACTATTACTTATAATTTTTATTTGTTGTATTTTTTTATATATCATAGTTTGTATTCTATAAAGAAATTTATATTAATTTTGTTTATTTGTTATTTGATTATATATATACGATACATTTGTGTGATTTATTTTTATAGTATCTGTTAATTTACATATATGATAAATAAAAATAAAATATCAAATTAGTATTATTATGTTTTAGCAAAAAACAATATTATACTTACTATCCTTACAATACTGAAATTTGACGTAATTTCTTTGTTGGAGCTAGGGTTGTAAATGTTTGGCGGCGAAAATTAAAAGTTTTTTTGTGAGCGATGTTCGAGATAACAGTGGTGATTGTCGAGATAACACTGGTGATGCTCAATTCTCCGAAAATAATCTTATTTGTCCCAGAATATTTTTATCAGAGCATATTGAATGTCAAGTTTAGGATGTAAGAGATATTATTTTCCATAGAAGAAAAAAAAAGATTGTGAACCTGAGGAAGAAGTGAACTAAGAAAGTGAACTTATAAAAAATAAATTCATAAAGTGAAATTATATTATATATACATGATAAACTTCTGTGATTAATGTATATTTGTTAGTATATGTTTGTTGTTTGATATGTTGATATTAATATTTGATGTTTATTTGAGCTTAGATGAAATTTTAATTTTTATATTGCTAAATTTTAGTGAGTTTGTAAATAGTGTAATTACCTAATATATATATAGGGGAATTTTCAAAAATATCCCTATTGGCATGTACCATTTTCAAAACATATCATTACTTTTGAAAATTGGGAGAGAGAAATGGTCATTAGAAGGTACGTTTTGAAAAAAAGTATTTCAAAAAGGACATTTTTAATAATTCCTCATATATTATATATGTATATATTAAACTTTGACCTAAAAAATATCTAAACATACAAGATTATATATGACACATATTTTTTTTTACAATTATCTATCATTAGTTTAACGGGTTATGATATGCAATTCTTCAAAAATTTATATAATTTTTAATCACAATATGATTCATTCAGAAATACCAAAAAAATTACTCTATAAATTATAACATAATATTCTTTTGGATATTAAGAAAAAAAATTATTAACAAATTTATAATTTAGTTTAATAAGTTAAGAACAATATATATCATATATATTTGATATGCATATTATCAAAAGTTGTTATTGGTTGAGTAGAATTCATAATATTGATAGATAACAAAAGAAGCTATATATGACATGGATTTATCATCATAAATAAGTGATAACATAGTATGGTATTATAGATATACTATAAATAATACTAACTATTATATTTAATATAACACAAACTTTAACATATAAATTGTGTAATATAATGACTAGTTTCTTAGAAAAAAACAAAACAAACTACTAATTAATCAAACATTAAAAATTTAAGAAATGAGCACAACAAATTAAGAAAGAAAATTATCTAATATAAAACCCTAATTAGCCAAATACATAAAATTATTAGAGAATGCTAAAAACATGTGTCTTATTCTCATATAACAATATCTTACCCATATGTATATAAATATTAATATATTCTTCTATCAAAAAAAATTGTCACAGAAGAACAAAGAATAAAAAAGAACAAACAAATGAAGAGATAAGGGATGAGTGTTATTCTCTTCTTCAATTGCTTAAATTGATAAACATAGTTAGTGATGGTTTTTAGGTTTATCTTTAGATTTTTTTTGGTCGACGAAAAGGAGGACCAAACAAATACTAGACTAGCATAGGTGCCTCCTTGTTTTCTCTTTATTTGTCATAAGCACTTGATGCACTCCCATCCAAAGAAATACCTAAATTCTCTCAGAAGCTAAAACTAACCACACTCGATGAAACATGCAGCCCATGTCTTGCTGTGGTGTCTCATCTCTTTCGTAACCAAGAATATGCTAACCAAACACTAATAAACCATTAGATAATTTTCTCCAAGAAACACGATCTTTACGTCTCGAGATTGTATTAACAACGTGAGCATTCAATCGTAGAACAATATCCTGTGGGAGTAACGGTTCAAGACTTGCTCGTCGCCAACCCAAACTTTCAGCCCACATGTCACGAACACTAGCATCATTAGACCATAAAATTTGGTTACCAGTCACATACGAAGGTAGAGGCTTAGGCATTAACCATGAATCAGCCCAGAACCTTATTGTTCGACCATCACCGATCACCCACGTCAAACCCGGAATAACTACTTCTTGCAAACCTCAGGCTATACTTTGCCATGTCGTAGAATAGTTACCCCTTGATCCTAACCAATTCAGATCATGAGTCCCACTAATCTTATACTTTCCGCGTACAAGGCGAGCACAAAGATTAGTCTCATCATTCAATAGACGCCAACCAACCTTAGAAACTAGAACTAAGTTTATAGATAGAAGAGATTTGATACCTAAGCCACCCTCATTCTTCGGTGGTGAAGGAGAATGGCGAAAAGGTAATCTTCCAAAAAAAAAGTCTCAGTCAAAAAGAAGACAAAAAATTAGTTACCCGTAAAAAGATATTGAAAGATCCAAAGATTTTTGGATCCTCCAGGATCTAGAGCCAAAATGTGGTTGGATAGGTAAATATTTGAAACTTCACAATTTTTTTTTGTCTTTTACTTAATTTTTGATTTTAAAATAAATAAAAAGAAAATAGAGTTTTATAACAAGACTAAATGATGGTTTTTAGGAACTAAATCAATCAAGATCAATTGAATGAAAATGGAATGATGAAAACAAAAACTTATCTTAAAAAAAAAGTGGTGATCAAAAGAAGTAAGAACTAACGAGAGTCGATCATCCATCAATCATCATCAGACCATCATGCATGTAAGATTTTGGGTTTGCATGATATGAAGAAGATTCTGACAGTGACTGCATGTTCAGAAGGAACTTCCGATCGGTGATAAGTTTCATAAGGAATGATAGTTCTCGTCTAGATTTCTCCGATAAAGTTCTGATCTCCTCCCTCTTCTCGCAACTCCATCTTTCAGAGAGAAATATCATAAATTCTGTTGGTTTATTGTTTTTTTGGCTTGGGCCATAAATCTCCAAATCTAATTATGGTCCCTCTCCGATCATAGTATCGGTTTTCGTGATAATTTTTTTTCTCCATGGTGTTTATTCACCGGCGGTTAAACTTAATTTCTCTTCCCCGTGGTGATTCTCCACCGGCGATTAAACTCAATTTTAATCTCAATTTCTTGTTGGATCTAATCTTTTTTCGTGTCTATTTCCTATTTTTTTCTACATGCAACACAATTCTCCACAAATTTAGTATAATATGTCTATGATCTTGTCATTCCCACTTCTATTTGTCTTCGAGTTAATATGTTAGTGTGGATCCTTTAATTCCTACAACTTGCAACAAAGTTACTACAAGTCATGAGATTTATGTCAAGTTCAAATGCTTCTTGTCTTGACTTACCAAGTGGAGGAAACATTTCACAAAAGATCAGAACAACATGCAAGTTTTAATCTGCCTCGGATTTAGCAAATACAGGTGAAGCAGAGAAAGAATCAAGGCCAAGGATCAAAAGTGAATGGAGTAACTTTCGGTGTTTCTTTTCCGCAATTGTTGTTATTTGATGATGAATTTCTTATTATGGAATTTTCGGGGGGCAAATAGACCTGTGTTCTGACGTTCATTACATTACTTGTTAAAGAAGAATAATGTTGATGTTCTTGCTGTGTTTGAAACTCATGTGAGTGGGGCGAATACTGGACGTGTTTGCCAGAATTTGGGTTTCAAGAACAACTTCCAAGTTGATGCTATAGGGCATAACATAGGGATTTGACTCTTATGGAGGACAAGTGTGGGGAAGATAACTATTGTCACTAGTACAGGTCAATATATACATACTTAGATTGGTGAAGAGGAAGAGGCCTTTCATCTGATTGTTGTATATGTTGCCCCGTCATCTAGTAGACGTAGTGGACTTTGGGATGAATTAAGTGCAGCCTGCATGAATATTCTGGTCCCATTTTTTGTAGGAGGCGACTTTAGCACCATTGTTCGTCTTGATGAACGTACGTGTGGTAATCGTAGTCTTTCACAAGACTCTATGTTGTTTGGGGAGTGGATCCATTATAATTCTCTGACTGATATGGGCTACCGAGGGAATCGTTTCACATGGAGAAAGGGACGTTTGGAGAACACCTATATAGCTAAAAGAGTTGACAGAAAGCTTTGTTGCATAAGAGCCATGTTGAGATGGGTAGAAGCCACGGTGTCCCACCTCCCTTATCTTTCATCTGATCATGCACCGTTGTTTGTAGAGCTATCTCCACGTCAATCTACTAACCCGTGTTGCTGGCCTTTTCACTTTAAAGCGACTTGGCTAAAACACGAGAGCTTTAGGGATCTTCTTAATAGCTCATGGAATCATGACATCTCCACAGAGGGGGCACTTACTAATCTTCAAGCTAGATTAAAGATGTGGAACCGAGAGGTGTTTGGGTATGTCACATGACAGAAAGATCAACTTCTATTGGAGCTTAAGGTTATCCAATCGGCAATTAAAAATGCAGTCTTAGACCCACTTTTGGAAGAGGAGAAATGTTTGATTCTAAGACTCGAGAAAGTGTAGAACAAGAGGAAATAATTTGGCTTCAGAATTCAAGGGAAAAATGGATAGCTTTGGGAGATAGAAACACAAAAATTTTCCATACCTTTACAGTTATTCAACACCATCGGAATAGAGTTGATATGCTGAAGAATACTCAAGATGAGTAGGTCTCGGATTCTAACACTTTGGAAAGTATGGCAATAGACTTCTATAAGGAATTATATTCGTGTGGTGATGTTGTTTCCACAGCAGATCATCTTCCAATAGTAGGATTTCCTCATCTCTCAGTTCATGATAGAACCGAGCTTGATAAGCCGTTTACGCCATGTGAGATTAAAGCTGCAGTTTTTGCGATGGGTAAGTTTAAAGCACCAGGTCCGGATGGTTTTTCTCCAGCATTTTATCAAGACTATTGGGAAATTTTTGGTTCTTTGGTTATTCGACTGGTGCTCAACTTTTTTGCTTCTGGTCACATGCCTGCGGGATTGAATGAAGTTATGTTAGTTGTGATACCTAAGATTGCGAAACCAGAAGTATTATCACAGTTTCGACCTATTAGCCTTTGTAATGTCCTCTTTAAAACCATAACAAAGACGATGATCATGCGTTTAAAGCATATTATGACGAAGATTATTAGTCCAACCCAATCCAACTTTATCTTTAGAAGGCTTGGTACCGATACTATCTTGGTTGTTAAAGAAGCCATTCGTAGCATGGGTAGAAAGACCGGAGAAAAGGCTTGGATGCTATTGAAGCTTGATCTTGAAAAAGCTTATAATAGAATCAGCTGGGACTTTTTGGAAGAAACGTTGAAGGCTGCGGGCTTGTCCGATCAGTGGACCAGATGGATTATGCAGGCGGTTGTAAGGCCTGAAATGAGTGTGTTGTGGGATAGGGAGAAAACATCATCGTTTATTCCTGGACGTGGCCTTCGTCAGGGTGATCCTTTATCTCCATATTTGTTTGCTCTTTGTATAGAAAGACTATGTCATTTGATTACGGCTGCAGTAGATTCGCGTCAATGGAAACCTATGAAAATTGCTCATGGGTGTCCCCAGTTATCACATCTTTGCTTTACTGATGACTTACTTCTGTTTGCGGAAGCTTCAATATCACAAATTGGAGTCATTCGAGACGTTTTGAAGAGGTTTTGTGATGCTTCTGGGCAGAAAGTAAGCTTTGCTAAGTACAAGATATTTTTCTCTAAGAATACATCTTGTACGTTGGCTTCCTCAATAATTGTAGAGAGTGGTATTCAACAAACTCGAGACTTAGGGAAATATTTAGGCATGCTAGTAATTCAGAAACAGTTCTCAAAGAACATGTTCTCCAATGTTATTGGAAAAGTTTCATCTCGGCTTGCGGGATGGAAGAGTAAATGTCTCAGTTTTGCAAGGAGGATAACGCTAACAAAGTCAGTGCTGAACTTAATTCCAGTTTATGTCATGAGTACGGTTCAACTTCCAACTTCGACTACTTTAGAGCTTGACAAACTCTCAAGGAACTTTCTCTGGGAGAGCACTCAGGAGAGGAGGAAGCAACACCTTGTTAGCTGGAAGAGAGTGTGTAGACCTAAAAAGGAGGGATGCCTTGGTATTGGATCTACTAAGAATATGAATCTCGCCCTTCTTGCAAAAATAGGTTGGAGATTACTCAAAAACCCGACTGGCTTATGGGCTGCCTTGCTTAAAGGGAAGTATAATGTTACAGTTATAAGAGATGATAGGGGGTTAGTACAGACTGGACGTAGCTCATCAACATGGATCATCATTCTTTCGGGTATGAAACAAGTGGTAATCCCAGGTCTAATGTGGCTAGTTAGCGATGGGAAAGAAGCTTGTTTTTGGACTGATTGTTGGCTTCGAGATGAGCCTCTACTAGGCTTGAAATCACAAAGACACTTAGTAACAAATATCAATGCTAAGGTATGTGAGTTCTGGTGTGAGGGACAAGGTTGGAGAATGAACTCCCTTTCGTCAATTTTATCAGATACGGATCAACTGAGACTCAGGTCTAGAGTTGTTGATAATATCTCTGGTGCTCGGGATAGGATGATTTGGGGTCACACGAATAACGATTCCTTCTCGGTGGGTTCTGCGTATGCCTCTATATCCTATGACACAACAGCAAGAGTTGACATGGGGTCATTCTATGCTCACCTTTGGAAGCTTAAAGTCCCTGAGAGAGTAAAAACTTTTCTATGGTTGGGGGTTCATCAAGTCTTAATGACTAACTCAAAGCATCATCGATGCCACATGAGTAACACGATGGCCTGTTTGGTATACAAATTGGGGAATGAAACAATTCTGCATGTGCTGCAAGATTGTCAGGCAATGAAAGGCACTTGGAAACGTTTGGTCCCGAGTAACCTGCTTCATGAATTCTTTAATATGTCCTTGTTGGAATGGCTCTTCAGGAACATTGGGGATCATCGACAAGTGCATGAAGGGCAGTGGAATACTATGTTCTCCTTGTCAATATGGTGGGCATGGAAATGAAGATGCTATAATGTTTTTGGCTCTACGTTTACTTGGAGGGATAGAGTTCGGTTTCTCAAAGATCTTACTAATGAGGTAAGCAAATGTATCACTCACACATGAGAAAAATCAGATGGTTCCGAAGACCTTAAGTAACATTCATTGGGTTGATTCGGAAGCATTATGGGTGAAAATTAATACGGATGGTGGAGTCTGTGGACAGCAAAGTCTAGCTACATCGGGGGGTGTGCTGAGAGATGACCATGGGAAGTGGTTAAAAGGATTCGCGTTGAACATAGGGGTGTGCTCGAACCTGTTAGCCGAACTTTGGGGAACATACTATGGGCTTCTCATTGCGTGTGAAGGTAACTATCGACGAATTGAGTTAGAGATTGACTTAGAATTGATAGTTAACATTCTTAAGTCATGGGTAAATGAACTTCATCCCCTCTCTTTCCTAGCACGCATGTGCTATGACTTACTAGCAAGGGACTGGATAGTCCGGATTAAGCATATCTACATAGAAGCTAACCGCCTTGCGGATGAGTTAGCTAACCATGCATTTTCTTTGTCTCTTTGTTTACATTTGTTTGATTATCCACCAGATGAGGTGTTTTTTTTAGCTTGAAATAAAAGTTATTAAAGGCCTTGTGCCCTTTGCTCGACCAAAAAAAATGATGGTTTTTAGGTTATATTTTTGGAATAGGTTATATACATTATGAATCTTTTAATTAAAATAGTATATGTGAAATCTTCAATAATCACATTCATATATTGACAATAAAAATATAATTATGTTGACAAAAAAAAAATTGTAGAAACTATCGTTACTAAGAACACCATAAAGTTATATAAAAAATGTCATTGATTTTTTTTTGTCAAATATATAATATTATATTTCTATATTCGATATATAAATGAAAATATAGAAAAATATTATGTTCAATAGATATAATATACTATTTATAATGTAAGCTTAATATTAATGTTAGGAGTTAATGTTATGAGATTATGTAATAGATATAATATACCATATGAGTTAATAACCGATATTAATATTATGTTATTTAAGGAATTACAATGATATTGAAATAAATAGATTTACATAAAGTATATAAAGTGTAATAAATACTAAACAAATGTTGATGACAAAATTAACCTTTTAATCAATCTAGTCTTCTAATTAATTTCTAATAACATGATATGATATGTAATATAACATATTATCAACAATTATGGTGCTAAAATGTTATTTTTATTATATAAAAGATATTTCTTCAAAAATGATTTTAAGTTGTTTTGTATCATATTGTATAAAATGACATTTTAAATTAACATTTTAGTAAATATAACAAATTTTAGTACATGAAATGTATTTATTCAAATGGTTTAGTGTCGTTTATGCATTTTTTTACGCAAATGTGATTTCAAGGAATCGTGTTTATCTCACGTGGTATTATTAAGAGTTTGGAAAAAGATTAACTATGGTTAGACTATATCAAGATCTAATTATTGAAAAAAAGGAAATCTAATTATATTTTTTGTCAACAATAATGGATCGACAAGACTCGATTCATAGCTTAAATATTATAATCAGAGCTACTGAATTTCAAACTTACTACCTTGTGTTTAGCTAGATTAGAGACAAGCCAATTGAACTACCTGTTTTTTGGCATTTAAATCTAATATGTATTTGTCAAAAATCTTTCTAATTTAATATAGTATAGTCATAGATGATAGATCTATTGTGGTCAAACATATTATTAGATATTAGTACAAACTATATATTTTCGACATTTTTTTTTTCAATTCTTTTTGTGAAATGTCACAAACATTTGTTGCAATTAATTTCAGTTTCTTATACCAACAGCTTGAACACTTAGCAATTGTTTTAAATCATGTATTTTTTTTTTGTCATTATTTGGACTAATAAATTTATCCATAATTTACATTTATCTATTAAAATTCTAAATAATGTCATATGAAAGTTAAGCAGTTTCTGATACAAATCTATACTAATAAAAATAACTCATTCCGACCTCTGAGACTATCCACGTAAGCAACACAAATTTTCTCTACTATCACACCACGTCATCTGTCAACTCCACGTGATTAGAAATTGGAGTGACCAACTTCTACACTACTCAAAAAATTGAAAGGTACAATCCAAAACATTGGTTTACGGTTCAAATTCACCAACAGAGCTTCAATTGTTGAATCGAACGGTTTCTGTGTTTTGATGGGAGACACCACCACCGCCTTCGACTAGACAGCGGCAGAGCTACGGCATGAGATCGATGAGCTTCACCGTCCGCAGCACGAGGAATTATCTTAATCTCAATCTTATTCCCATTCCAAAAATCTAAGCCGGCCACGATGTTTTTAATCTAATTCCTGATCAGATTACGGAGAGACTTCGCGACCCTCGTGGACTCCGCCCAAACAAGGCCCTAGAGTCTTCCCTCGACCTGTAATTTATCTATTCCTTTTTTCTCTTTCCCACCTTCTGAGTTCGATACGCGAGCACTCACTGATTCTCTGTATTCTTCTTCAAGCTCCTAACTTTGAACACTCGCTGATTCTGTATTTGTGGTTTCTTGAGATTAACCTTGATTTATGTTTTCCGTGTTCAGTCTTTTCACTGCAAGCATGGAAAAGCTTATCTCTTCAATAAGGTGTAAGTGTCTCTTATTCTTAAGACACCTCATGATGATTTAAATTTGGCTGTTTTTTCTGATGATAATCGAACTGGTTTAGTGCCAATGTATCAATTGGAGAAACAGAAGAAAGAATGATGATGAATGGTAAACATACTGTCGCTGACATTTTTTTCGTCTCCTGTGGCTCAATCGTTAAATGGAGATATGTAAGCAAGACAGTAAATGTTGTTAATAGAACCCAACTGCTGTTCAAGTCTTGTAACTATAATGTTGTTTATATTCTTTGTTTGGCTACGAACTGAAATGGGTTAGAATATGATTCATATCCTTTGCCTTTCTATGGACTATATCCTCTGAAATTTCCTCTTTATTTGTGTTTTAAACTGATTGTAATTTTTTTGAAACAAACTATCTTTTACTGTTCTTTAATTATATATCTTTTAAATTACAAAGCTTTTGTACCATAGGCCATGTGCATGTTCTATGTTTTGATCTATTTCATAAATTACATCAGGTTATGATCGATTTTCAAACAGCTGAAAAGATAGATTTGAAGAAGCTGCTCCTTATATTGGTCTGGAACTTCTCTGCGCTATGGTATGTCTACACATGACTCTTTTTGTATCAGAATAACCATCCTCTCTTATTTTTAAATGAATATTCCTCCCTGTGAATACCTCCTACAGATAAACAATAACCTTCGCTGTTATGACCTTGCCATGGACTTGACTAATAGTACTTTAGATTCTCTTCCACAGAATTATGCGAAGCAGGTAATCCAGCTGCTATTTTCTGATCTCAGTTTCATTGCAAAATATATTTTTCATCGGAAGAGTCAAATTCTACTACCCCATGCCCACTCTCAGTCTCTTTATAGTCCACATCTAAATCTGTGTATATTAAAATCTGTGATTAAATCTGTGTATATTTCTCACCTGCATTGATTCTCAACTTCTCTTTGATGTTAGTTCTGTTCACTTTAATTTCATCATTTGAGAATCAGGTACCACTCTTTTATCCATCTCATCTGTTTCTTTCCTACTAAGACATCACTATAGACACCTTTTTCTTAGCGAGAGGACATATTTACTTGATACGCGTTCTTGATTTGTTCCTTTTGTGGTTTTGTAGTTTACCTAGCTATTTACTTCATAGAATGGCAACGAAGTCACTCTTATGGAGATTTTTTATTTATGGTTTTATTTGCTCAATCTTTTTCTCGATGTCTACCTTACTTCCCTTTCTAGGAGTTGGTTTGTGGACCGATCTTCATGTTGATAATTATTTTTGGAAAATTTCTTACTCAAGTCAAAGTCAAAGTCGTGTAATAGAAATTACACCAACTCATTGTTTCTCAGACCTTGCTTGATATGCTTAGCCTAACTGGATAATTTCAGTCTGATTACGCTCAAGTGAAAATATATATATTGTGTCTCTACACATTTGGTAAAAGAAAAAGACAATCGGTTTCTTCCAGGTAATGGGATGTATAAGTTTTAATTATCGTTTTGTCTAAAATCATTAAATCCTAGGATACATGTTGCTTTCTGCATAAGTAACATGCCTTAGTTTTGTTTCTCTTTGTTTCTTGTTTCACTTGGCAGCCTAAGCTGGTCTTAAACAACGTTGAAATTTTGAAGAGTGCTACCCAGACAGATGATTCATCAGTCCCAGCATCAATGTACCATGACAATCTTGTATGGAGAATAATAGCCTTAGTTGCAAACGACCGTTGTCTGCCTCTCGTATTTGTGACTTCAGATAGGTTGGTCCTGTTTTTTGTTTGCTTATTTGGGTTTTTATAAGTAAAATTTTAAACTATATGATAATTGCTTTGTCTCCTAAGCTAAATGATTTATGTTTCATTTTCTCAATACACTAGATGGGAAACTGAGTTTGAATTTGTATCACTTTGTCGTATGTCATTTAGTTACATAGATTCAGCTAATTCGCATTCTTAACTTGATCTTAGCTTTACCATATATTTTGAAACGCTTTTTTATCATTTTCTCTGATGGCTACAATGTGAATCATGACAACTACTACTCATATCAAGCCTTTGTTGACTTCGGGTTTCCAGACATTTTCATCTCTCGTGAGGTATAAAAGCTACACAAATATATCTAACTAAACTATGGATTCTGTATGCATTTGTGTGAACATGTTTGGTAGATTATGTAGACTTTCCCTGTCTCTTCTTCATTTTCAGTATAAAATTTCTGGTTTGAGAGTTCCTGCATTTAACCTTTTATTGGCTTTGTTCTATTTGTAGACATTTGGATGGACTCCTCAAGAAGCCAAATTTGGTTCCTGATTACTTCAGTGCTTCGGAGGTGAGAAAAATGTTGTAGGTAATGGCACTGGGTGAGTAGCCATGGACGTCACATAGGTGGAAGTGATGCAGATGATGCTTGACTCATATCTCTCGATCTTTATTGTTATTACTAGAATATATTATGCATAAAACATATTTATACCAGGTCTTGGTTCAGTAGATATTAGTAGTTGGTTTGAGCTTCATATGTTTCTGGAAAGATTTACAAAACAGCTAGAGGTTGTGGTTCTTTAGTAATAAAGAGAACCTTGCCACCAATTTTCTCTAGAAACATCTTGCGAGTTCTGTCAATTGTCATCATCTTCCCCATTTTTTCTACGTTCGTTTTTAGCCAAAATTTTTTTTTGCTAATCAATCAAATCCTCTACTTTTGGGAAACAATAAGGAATAATATACTTAAATAAAGAAGACTTACTAGAGGATAAGTTTTGTTGGTGGTGGATTGAGAGTATACGTCTTGACCACCTTAGAAAAGAGAAGAGCTTAGAAGACATGGCTTGACTCTGTCGTCTTGGGTAGTTAAAAGATTCTCTACGTTGAGCAGTGTAAGAGAAAAACATCTTAACTAGGAAAACAGAGCCATGCGCTTGATTCATGACAAAACATGAGTTTTCTGAAACTAAGTGAGCAAAGAAGAAAAACCTAAGTTGCATAAAAGTGTCTTAACTTAGACCACCATCTCTTGCAACACCCTGAGAAATCAAATTCAGATTCGAAAGATTAAGGCTCACAAATCAATCAGATCACTCCAGAAACAAAATTTGAAGAAAAGGAAAGTAATAAAACCTTGGATAGATGAAGAAAAATGGAGGAAGAAGATGGTGGCGAAAGATCTTTGGAACCAAAGAGATCAGCGGTGAATGAAGAAAAAGTCGATGACTCGAGTCGTCTTTTACCTGCCATTTGTAAAAGTTTGTTGTTTGGAGTGCGGCTTTCTTAGTCAGCCTTTGGGATATCTCAGTTATGCTTTGTTTGAGAACATTTACCAAATTTGAATGACTCCTAACATGAAATTACATATAATGTCAGTCGCTAGGACATATGTAATATTTATTACATGTTAATTTACTAACGCAAAGAGTTGATAAATATTAAAGTAAAAATATTTAATTATAAAAAATTAAAGAAACTAACTAATATTATGCGTACATAAGACATTATCATCCTTAAAAATTCGGTATACATTACAAGTATTTGGATAAAAAGTAAAGACTCTAATAATCTAATAAACAAGACAATTGCAATTACAAAACAAGTTTCTAGAGGTGTACTAACAAAAAGTTTATACATATTCGATTCAGAAAATTAACAAAACAAAAAAGAATTTGATTATTGGTAGAACTTATCTAAAAACCAGATACACAATATATATATATATATATATATAACTTTTATAACATATACTCTTAAAAAATTAATTTTACATCCGTGCGAAGCGCCGCATAACCCCTAGTCTTAATAGAAGTAGTATATAATTGGGGTAATTATTAAAAATGACTCACCAAATCAATTTGAATGCAAAAATAGACCCCTTTTGTTT
>OVBA01004946.1:0-21632 GCA_900406435.1 Lepidium aucheri
TCAGAATGGTGTTCTACGTGTGTCTCACATAAACACACATGATCAGTTAGCAGATGGCTTAACAAAGCCTCTTCTACGAGCTCGCTACCCGACTCTTCGTACCAAGATTGGTGTAGCAGCACCTCCACCATCTTGTGGGGGCATGTTAAGGAGTTGATTATGCTATCACCATTTAATATAATTGATACTACTTGTCTTATTTCCAATACTTACCTTACGTACATATCACTAGAATGTTCATTCTCTCTGTATAAATCTGAATGTAACTCTCATAATAAATCAATAAGATACATACTTTACACATAACCATAATCTAGCTCTTAGAGATGTGTACTGTACCATGATCCACAATAGTATTGTAGACTGATTGGCCGTTTTTCTATTTTAATGTCACACACCTTGAGATCTCGTACGCCATTCATCTTCTCTTTCATTTTATGCAATCACCAATGGTCGAGCACTAGAAATGCCACAACTCGTGTAGTCTGTTACTTGAAGAACAGTTCGGGACAGGGTTTTATTGTTACGTGCAAATACAGATTTGCGATTGGATGCTTGATGTGATGCCGATTGGGCCGTGTGTCCACTTTCACACCAATCCTTTACGGGCTGGTTCATTTAGTTTCGTGGCTCTCCTATCTTGTGGAAAATACGCAAACAGCATGTAGGCTCACACTCCATTGTTAAGGCGAATACCGAGCTACAGCTGATACGGTTAACTAGATATATTGAATACCTAAATTACTTATATTACTTGGGGTTGATTTTAGTGCTCTGGTCACTCTCCAATGTGATAGTATCCGCTATATATATCTGAGCACCAACCAAGTTTTCCATGATCATACTAAATACATTGGCTTCGATTGTCACATCGTTCGTGATGAACTCCTTTGTGGTGTTATCAAAATGCAGCATGTCTTGATACTTCCCAATTAGCCTATATTCTAACCAAAGCACTTGCCAAGAAAGAGTTTAATTTTTTTCTAGACTAGCTGGGAATTTAAAACCTTCATACTCAAACTTGAAAGGGGTTGTTAGGAAATATAAGGACTCGAATATAAATGTTAATTAGAATGCATAGATTGGTCTTTTAACACATGTTTGTACTAGGTTAAACTCTTTGTATATAAGACATTGCCTTCACCGTTAATAGACAATACCGCTTTTACACAAATACTTGTTTCTTGACATGAAAGATTATAAAATTTACATGAGTGTCATTTCGTTTGGAACTTGGCCACTAGGTAGTACTGGGTTAATGGTTAATTTTAACGTCAGGGTTAGCCACGTTACTCCAATTTTAATATCCAATAGGAATGATACTTTATGCAATTTATCTAGTATTAACAACAGTTAGTTCTGCAATTTATCTAGTACTAACAACAGTTGATTCTGTATTTAATAATATTGGGCTATACAAAGCTCATGTAAGTCTTAATATTTAATTATGTACATATTAGTCTTTTCTTGTGTGATACGTAAGTTATTTTTTAATTGTATATATATATGGCTTATGCCTCACCGTTTGTGAATAAAAAAAACTTTTACATCTCTGTAAAATTGTTATGGTATCAGAGCTAAACCTAAACATTAGATTAACTTTCAATCTCTACTATTCTCTTTCTTCTATACCTTAGTAACTCGTGTCTCTCTTGGGCTATTCTTCTTCTTCGTGCTCGTGTTTGTGCCTTTAATCGTTTCACAATATCTTAAAGATTCTCCAACTATCGACACTTCACAATGTCTAGCATATCGATGCACTTTCTCGGCTTGAACCTTCTTGCTACCATATTGATTCCTATGATCTCTCTTCTCGTGATAATCCAAGAGCAATCATCTCCAAACCAACTACGATAAGTGGGTGTTACACATTTTCTTAGCGTTGTCTATTCGGAAAAAATTTGATTTCGTAGATGGCACAACACCACAACTATCCAGGACACCGAAGATCTCTAGGATTGGTAGGCTAACAATGCAATGGTTGTGTCTTGGACCAAACAGACTGTGGCACCTAATCTTGCTAGCTCTTTCTCCTATCATGAGATAGCTCATGACCTCTGGATACACATACAAAAACATTTTTCTATGAAGAACTCACAATGAGTTCAATGTGTGAAGGTCAAACTTGCAAATTGTCAACAACAAGGTATTACCTGTTAAAGCATACTTTGGGAAGCTCTTAAAGATTTGGACCACCTTAGTTGATTTTTAACGAGCAAAAACGTTGGAGGAAATTGCAAAGGAACGTGAGGAGGATAAGTTACATCAATCCGTTATGGGCTTAGATGAATCAACTCTATGTGCTAGTCAAGTCTTCACTTCGGTCCCATTACCCGCTTCGATCTATAGATGAAGCGTATCAAGTTCTTTCGCAGTATGAAGATGCTCAGCGTCATGTTTGTGTTCTTGATGATTGCCTTGACGCAGTTAGGTTCGTGGTCTAAACACTTAATTGTAATCGTTCATCCTCCTCATTTGTGAAGTACCCGCCTTTGGTTTGTACAACATATGGATGCACTCAACACTTGGCTGTCAATTGGTTCCGTAAGATAGGGTAGCCACGCTGGTGGGGTGATCGACCGTGACCTGCGTTGGCTGACTCTAAACCTCCATCTTTTCCTCCTCAACGCGTTGAACGGAGTCATACCGACCATGTCCTTGCGGCTCGAAGCTCTTCTAATGCATTTGTAGGTACAACACAATCACAAATGCTGATAGAGTTGGTTTTAGTGGACTTAGACCATCTCCAATGGCGGATCTTAAGAGGAGGTTCTTAAAAATAAAATAATCAAAAGTAATAAATAATAATTAAAATAATATTATATTTGAGAAAAGGAGAGATATGGTTTCTTAAGTTTCTTACTTAGGAAACTTTTATAAGTTTTTAAGAAATTCAATAGATTAAGTGGAGTAGAATGATTGGATGTAAATTTTTAAAGTTAAAATATTGATATTTTATTCTAAAGAAATATACCGCCTCTCTTAAGCGTTGGAGATGGTCTTACTGACCAGCAGTGGAAGATGTTAGTTGTTATGCTTAATGAAAGAAAACAGCCTCAAATTGATCGCTTATCTGGTATGTTTCTCTCTGAATCTTAGATTATTGATTCTGGAGTAATCATATGGCAGATTTATTGGATTAAGCTACCGGATGGTCGCTTTGCTCGGTCACACAAAAAGGGAAATGTTCATATAAGTTATCAATTAGGATTGGCAAATGAGTTTTTCATTGAGGGTCTAGACTGTCACTTGATTTCTGTATCACAATTGACTATGGGAAGCCATTTTTTTTCAAATTCTAATAGGCTATGTGTTATTTAGGACCGTACAACACATACGCTGATTGGGACGGGTGACGGGTGAGCAGCTGCATAAGTTCTATTTCTTTAGAGGAGTTTCAGATGCTATGCAGGTGCATACAGTAAACACATCTTCTATGGAGTTTGACATCTATATCATTTGACTTCTAAATCAATGGAGTTATTAGATTTGGGTTTTGTAGTACTTTTGATTCTCGCAATAGTGATGTTTGAATTCATTTCAAATGAATTCGGAATACGTTTCATTTCAGTTCTAATAAAAATTTTGTTGTTTTAAGTTATTTCATTGTGATTTATGGGTCCTTACTGAACTCTATCTACCTGTGGTTCAAAAAACTTTCTCACAATAGTTGACGACTACTTATAGGTTGTTTGTTTATATTTGCTTGTAGAAAAATCGGCTACTACCACAACATTACGAGATCACATAACCGTATTGGAATGGTAATTTGAAAAAAGGTTTAAACCATATGCCATCATGATTTAGGGAACACAAAATTCAGCTTGAAACATTGTGTATACACTCAACAATAAAATAGCCGAGTTGAACGCAAGCATCATCACATCTTAAATGTGGCACGTGCTTTACACTTTCAAGCTCAGTTGCCAATTGAGTTTTGGGAATAATGTGTTCTCATGGGCAGGATATCTAATAAGCTGCACACTCACTCCTATTTTGAATGGCAAAACTTTGTTTGAGCTTCTCAATAACCGCAAACCGTCCTTTAATCATTCGCTGATTCTAAGGTGTCGATGTTTTGTGCATAGCAAAAAAAAAATGGAGGCGACAAGTTTCAGCTTCAAAGCAAGAAAAGGATCATCCTCGCATATCCTTATGGCAAGAAAGGATGGCGTGCCTCGTGATGTGATATTCTTTGAGTCTGATTTTCCTTACACTTCATCTCTTGATGTCTTGTCTCTTGCGTTTACGCTTACGCCACCGCATAACCAAATTGATGATGACTTCATCTCTCTAGTTACACAACAACCTCAAGTTAGTGTTGATCTTTAAACCGCACCTACAGACTCACGACCTTCTATTCCACCTGAACATACAATTGTTCCGCCAGAGCCATTAATCGTAACTGAGCCAGCATTACCACCTATACAAGAAAATTAAACCTGTTCCACCATCACCGTCTATACAAAACATTGAGCATATACCAACATCACCGCCTATAAAGAACACTAAGCCAAGTACTGTGTACTGAAGATGATTCTTCTTCTTTACATGACATTGACCACATCTTGTATGATGTTGATGCTATCATACAAGACCTGGTTGATTCTCCTACTTTAACAACATAATCACCTGCAGAAGAACAACTCGGTCGAGGTCACAAAAAGAAATCGCTTCCACTAAGCTGCATGATTACATCACTAACACCATGGATAACGAGTTAGATCATGATTTTACTGATTCTACTTGGTACTCCATCAAGGATTATGTGGACTGTTCACAATTCTTGCCTCATCACTAAGAATTTTTGGCTGTGACCACCGCTAGTGTCATACCATGATCATACGAAGAGGCTGTCAAGGATGAGCATTGATGTGATGCCTTGCATGGAGAAATTGGCGCTTTAGACGAGAGTGGCATTTGGACAGTCAAAACAGTGCCTGAGAGAGAGAAAGCTTTAGGTTGTAAGTGGGTTTTCACAATCAAGTACAAATTAAATGGGTCTATAGAATGCTACAAATCGCGATTTATTGTCCTTGGCAACACTCAGATGGAAGGTATGGATTATACATAGATATTTGTTCTGGTATGTAAGGTAGTTATTATTTTCTCTTTTCTTGAGGTTATTGTCTCTCATGATTGAGAAATCCACCAGATGGACGTCTATAATGCCCTCTCCCATGGTGATCTTGGTGAGGAAGTTTGCATCAAACTACCACCTGGTTTCCGAATAGATGATAATACACAAGTATGTCAATCCACAAAATCTTGTATGGACTGCGCTAAGCTCCTAGGTGTTGGTATGCTAAAATCACTTCATCTCTTCTTGACTACAACTTTCAACAAACTACATGGACAACTCGTTATTCACTTATGAGAAAGATGAAGTGCGCTTCAACATACTTTTTTATGTTGATGATCTCATAATTAATGGCAGTATCTCTACTACTATTAACTCTTTCATAGACTACTTGAGTACTTGTTATTGAAGGAAGGATCTTGGTATCCTCAAATACTTCTTTGGCATCGAGGTAGCATGCTCACCATCGGGTGTGTATCTCTCCCAGCACAAATACATGCTTCATATTATTGCTGGAGCAGGGTTGCTCGGTTCAAAACCTATCTTGCAACCGTTAGAGCAGTATCACAGATTGGCTCGTGCTATTGGTCCATTATATGATAACCCTTAACAATATCGTTGTTTAGTAGGCCACCTTATTTACCTTTGTGTCACACGCTCGAAGATCTCCTATGTAATCTATGTGTTATTCATGTTTATGAAATTTCCCCGCGTTTATCATTGGAATGCAGCTACACAAGTAGTCCAATTTTTTTAATCAAATCCATACCAAGGCATTCTGTTGCAGTCTCACAATGACTTGGTCCTTGATGCTTGGTGTGATACAGATTAGGCTGCATGCCCATGTCTAGATGTTCTATTATTGGTTGGTTTATCACTTTAGGAGGCTACCGAATTCTTGAAAAAGATGGAAACAAAGAGTTCTTTTGTGATCCTTCACTAAGTTTTAGTACCGGGCTATGGCAGATATCGTTAGTGAAATACTTTAGTTACGTCAGCTCCTCACCATCTTAGGCGTTGATGGTATCCAACCTGTGACTCTTAATTTGTGACAGTCAGTGCGCTCTCTACCTCCGTGCTAATCCATTTTCATGAAAGCACAAAACATATGGAATCATATTGCAAAATCATATGAGATGAAATTGTTTGAAGTGTCATTGCTCCTACTTATGTATCCACAAAAAAAAATTAACAAATATATTTACTAAGGCTCTTGGACGCAAAAAAGTTTGATGGTTTTCTATGTAAGTTGGGTGTTTGAAATCGCCACACTTTAATTTGAGGGGGTAATTGAACTATACGAAGCTGTATATTTTAGTCTTTTCTTATGTGATACATAAGTCATCTTGTAATCGTATATATGTATAGCTTATGCCTCACCGTTTATAAATAAGAAAGACTTTTACACCTCTATAAACTTGTTAAATAGGAAATTAGGATCAAGGCCTGAACCTTTTCTTGTTTGACAAAAGATATTGTGGAACTTTAGCCCTTTGGAATTGGCTGTGAGGCAACAAACCTCTCTCGTTATGACGTAAGAGACACTAAAAATATAATTTTATGTTGAATTCTAAAGACACATGCTTTAATTGATTTTTCTAGTGAACTCTACATACTTTCGTCAACAAGCTGAAATATAAACAAATGCCTATAACGCCAAAAAAGAAAGAAAGAAGAAGACATATTAATTAAGTGTTTGTGATGTTTTGAATATTAATAGATTGAATCGGATCGTGTCGTATTATGGGACCTATCACTATCTTCTACTGGTTTTATGGGTAGCCGTACGTGCATTATTTTCCTTTTTTTAAGTCTTTAATAAATCCAAAGAAATTCCTTAATGGCTTAGTTTCAAAATTAGTTGGTATTGATTTGTGATGACTGGTGACTTGTAAGGCATGTTTTGAGGGTTTCTTCAATTTCTTATTCACTGATTTTCAATAAAGATTTCAGCTAATACAACTTATACATATATGTTTGGGTAATTTACTAATATGATGTGTAATTTAGTGTGTTTCTTTATTAAAATAGTATTCAAAAAAATTTGAATATAACTTTACCGTTCTTTTTTTTTGGAAAAAAAACCTAGCATTGTAGACTTAGTTAATGAAAATGGTCATATCTACATAGTACGCGATATAAATTCTACCAAACAAAACGATCTCAAGCGTGGTAGACTTTAAATGATACGGTAAACATAGTTAGAGGTAAAAAACCTAGCATGGTAGACCTAAAATTATCGATTTAAGGAGAAATTTCTGGGCATAATAGACTATCATTGAAGTATGGTAGACTTTGAAGACCTTCATGGTAGACTTAAGTATATGTAACAAATCCATCATAGTAGACTTAAAAATATCGATTTGAGGAGAAATTTCTAGGCATAGTAGACTATCAGTTGAACTGCGGTAGACTTTGAAAATCTTCATGGTAGACTTAGGTATAGGTAACAAACCCTTCATGGTAGACTTAAAAGTATCGATTTGAGGAGAAATTTCTAGGCAGAGTAGACTATCAGTTGAACTGTGTCAGACTTTGAAGACCTTCATGGCAGACTTAGGTATAGGTAACAAACCCTTCATGGTAGACTTAAATGTATCGATTTGAGGGGTAAATTTGTAAGCATAGTAGACTATCAGGTGAAGTGTGGTAGACTTTAAAGAACTTCATGGTAGCCTTAGGTAAATGTAACAAACCCAGCATGGTAGACTTAAAAGTATCGATTTGAGGAGAAATTTGTAAATATAGTAGACTATGAGTTAAAGTGTAGTAGTTTTTGAAGACCTTCATGGTAGACTTAGGTATAGGTAACAAACCCTTCATGGTAGACTTAAAATAATCGATTTGAGGAAGAAATTTCTAGGCATAGTAGACTATCAGTTGAAGAGTGGTTGACTTTGAAGACCTTCATGGCAGACATAGGTATATGTAACAAACCCTTCATGGCAGACTTAAAAGTATCGATATGAGGAAGAAATTTTTAAGCATAGTAGACCATCTATTAAAGTGTTGTAGACTTTAAAGACCTGCATGGTAGATTTACGTATAGGTAAAAAACCCTATATAGTAGACTTAAAATTTTCGAATTAAGGAGAAATTGCTAGGCATAGTAGACCATTAGTTGACATGTGGTAGACTTTGAATACCTCCATGGTAAACTTAGTAATAGGTAACACATCCTACATGGTAGACTTAAAATTATCGATTTAAGGAGAAATTTCTAGGCATAGTAGACCATCACTTGACATGTGGTAGACTCTGAAAACCTTCAAGGTAGACTAAGGTATACGTAATCAACCCTTCATGGTAGACTTAAAAGTATTAATTTTAGGAGAAATTTTTAGGCATAGTAGACTATGAGTTAAAGTATGGTTGACTTTGAAGACCTTCATGGTAGACTTAGGTATAGATAACAAACCCTTCATGATAGACTTAAAAGTATCGATTTAAGGTAAAATTTCTAGGCATAGTAGACTATCAATTGAAGTGTGGTAGACTTTGAAGACCTTTATGGTAGACTTAGGTATAGGTAACAAACCCTTCATGGTAGACTTAAAAGTATCTATTTGTGGAAGAAATATCTAAGCATAGTAGATTAGACTTTGAAGACCTTCATGGTGGACTTATGTATAGGTAACAAAGTCTTCGTGGTATACTTAAAAATATCAATTTGGGGAAAAAAATTTAAGCATAGTAGACGTTAAAGACCTTCATAGTATACTTAGGAAAAGTTACGAAACCCAGCATGGTAGACTTAAATGTATCGATTGAGGATAAAATTTCTCAGCATAGTAGAGTACTAGTTGAAGTGTGGTGGACTTTATAGTTCTTCATGGTAGAATTTGGGAGACTTGATAAGGTATCATGATAAAGTATATGAAGTAGTCCATTTGTAGGTGAAACGTTTAGTATGGTAGACTATCAGTTGAAGTGTGATAGATGTTGAAAACCTTCATAGTAGACTTAGGAATAGTTAACAAACCTAGCATGGTAAACTTAGAAGTATCAATTTGAGGATGAAATTTCTAAGCTTAGTAGACTATCAATTGAAGTGTGGTAGACGTTGGAGACCTTCATAGTAAACTTAGGGAAATTTAACAAATCCAACATGGTAGACTTAAATGTATCAAATTGAGGATGAAATTTTTGAAGCTTGATAGACAATCAGTTAAAGTGTGGTAGACTTTGAAGTCCTTTATAGTAGACTTAGATGCAATTTGTTGGTTTGGTAAACTATCAGTTGAAGTGTGGTAAACATTATAGTCTTTTATGGTAGAGTTACATGAAGTTAAGACTTGCAAGGATTGGTTGATGATGAAATTTCTTGGATTGGTAGACTTGAATGTCATTCGTGGAGACATTGGTAGAGTTTACAAGCCGGTCCTTAGAGTCTCGATTTAATGATAAATTTTCTACTTTAGTAGACTGTCAGTTGACGTGTGGTAGACGCGAAAGTCTTTCATGGTAGACGTTGATAGAGATTACAAGGTAGTATGGTAGATTTTAGAGTAGATTTCACTAGCTACCTTTGTAGAGATTCGTGTAGTCCATTTCTTGTTGAAACGTATGGTTTGATATATTTTTAATTCAAGTATAGTAGATTTTGATGACCTTCATAGTAGACTTAGGTTTACTTAACACGCCACTGTATGGTCTATTTCACGTTTCACTATTCTACAAAATAACAATTTTAGAATAGTTTTGTGTGTAATAGTTTAGAATAGTGAAACTTTCATTCTCTTAGAAAATTGTTATTTAGAGTCTACAAAATAACAATTTTCTAAGAGAATGAAAGTTTCACTATTCTAAACTATTACACACTAAATTTTATGAAGAATCGTGTGTGCACCACGTCCCTTGAAACTCAAGTTTCTTTAGATAATGAAAGATGATTAAACTCGAGATCTTGGTTAAAGTTTAGTTCATGCTATTCATGTTTGATTGTTTTTTTATCAACATTATTAACTACTTTTCTTAATGTCCACGCAATAAATTTATTGTTCGATCAATGACCTTTGTCTAGTCAAGCATCATGTACCGATGACTATCGAAGATTCCAAGGAACCATGAGGAGAGCTGTTCCAATGTTGGACATGTTGAAGTTATGACTTTCTATCTAAATCACCAAATCTTATATATCTATATTGAACTGTGTTTATCTCTAACATTGATAAACTCCATAAGTATATGTGGATATTGAACTAAAACGCCACTGGACCTTAAATCCTACTTTACATTCATGCTTAAACTTCAAACTCTTAAAGCCACTGTACCTTGCCATAAAACTTTCCACTTCACTGCTCTATTTATCCCTTTCTCCAAATATCCGTATATTGGTAACTTCATTCCTCTATGTAGCTGCATTGCATTCTTTGTTGCTTCCACGAAGAGGACACAATGCCGACACCGAAAGGAGAGGAGAGCCAAAGAAACTGAGAGAAGAATACGAGAGAGGCAAAGATGTCTCAGGCGGATGAAGAGAGAGAAGAGGAGCAGAGAGGCGGACAAAGAGAGGAAAAGAGAAAAGTTTTGAACGTGAAATGACGAAGAAACTTTCAAAAAAAAAACAGCGTAGAAAAAAGAAGAAGAAGG
Organism: Lepidium aucheri; assembly: GCA_900406435.1. Lineage (NCBI taxonomy): Eukaryota > Viridiplantae > Streptophyta > Magnoliopsida > Brassicales > Brassicaceae > Lepidium > Lepidium aucheri. Next base: position 10,673 of record OVBA01004946.1, read on the forward strand.
GATAAGGGTTTTGGTTTTGTTTTTAATGACATAGTTGTAATTAAACAAAAATCATTCTTTTTCGGACTTTTTCCCTTTACTGTAAAACTTCAAACATAAAATAAATCATATTAGTAATTAACATATTTTTATAAACCATTTAAGTAATTTGTTATATATATTTTAGCATATAGTTATACAATTGTGAGAACATACCAACTGCACACTTCTTAAAAATAATTCTTTCTGAATTCATGATCATTTGTCTAATAATATAACATTATCACACAAAATAAATAAATTAATCAAGGATAGATTCCTTACCTCTGTTATCTAAATATTCAAATAATTGAGTACACACACAAAAAATAATTGAATTTTAAAAATGCGAGTTTACTTTGATATAGTCACCAACAATTTACCATACTTTGAACCTTAAATAATACTAACATGTTTAGAGTGATATTGTTGGTTAGGCAATCCACAATTACGGTTTTCTGGTTTCTCCGGCTATTTTTCCATCGTTCTTTGGTTTATTGTTTCTTTTCTGATGGAGGGCCTAGTTCCTCCGAAGATTTCATCTACTCCTCCGATGATCTCTAATTCTTTTTCGATTATTTTTGGTAATTGATTTCGAATTTTCCTTGGATTGTCTCTATTCCTCCTCAGGAAATTATGAACCTTTCTTCGGTGAATCATGTTATTCCTACGATGAGTTCATCTTCTCCCCGGTGATTCCAGAATTTCTTTCTCCAGCCCTTGACTCGTCGACCCCTTCTCTGGTTAATCCTATTTCAGGATTTTCTCCGATTCAAAACTCCAACAATTGGGTTTTTGTTGCTCGCAAATCAAGCAATTCTATTAAAAAATATGATTTGGATCTCAATTTTTCTGATGATTTTGTCTCAGCTCAGATCCATCCTTACTGAATCTTCTCCTTTATGGAAGAATTTCATTCTTGGTCATTGCATCGGAAAATCTCCTCATATAGATACCGTTCATGCTACTGTAAATTGCATTTGGCAATCTTCGAAGAAAGATTTGCGTATTGATGCTAATTTCATTTGTGATAATGTCATTCTGTTTCGTATTGATAATGACTTATTTGTTCTCATGTTCTGAAACGGAAATTTTGACACATTAGTAATATACCATTGGTTGTTCGTGAGTGATCTCCTGAATATGCAAGTCAGGATCTAGAACTCACTTCTATTTCTGTGGGTTGATTTCTTGAATATTCTTGGCCAGCTTTTTACTTACAAGGGCTTCATTTTTCTTGCAAGTCACATAGGTCTTCCTATTAAACTTCACCCTTCTACTAAGATTGAGTTGCGCAATAGTTCAAGCTTGCGCAAGCACTCCGAGGGAAGCTTGGCAGACTGCTTTGTTGACCGACTTAGGTTAATTTGACCATTAGGGTTATGAGAGTGATCTTATAAATACCCCTCTAATGACTCTTATGTCATCATATGCTTGTTTCGCCAAAAAACTCTATCTTTATGCTATTTTCATTTTGAGCTTTAATCTAAGGTTTGTTTATGGATTTGATGGTTGATTATGGAATGTATTAGTTCATGCTTGTTTATTTTACTTCTTTATTTTTGTATCTTAGCTTTCTTCTTTGAACATGCTTTCGGTATCTACCCCAATCCTCATCCCTCTCAGAATGAGGAGCGAGTAGATCCGCTTGGATTTCGATGATGGGGAGATCGGAGGTGAAATCGGTGATTCTCTCACTTAGCTAACCGATTAACGCCGGTCTCTTCTAGTAAGGCTGTGCTTAAGGCCTATGTCTTCCTGATCATCTGAGATTTGATCCGGCTCATGAACAGAAGATAGGGCTAATGGGAATGAATGTCTCAATCCTTACTAGAGATGGTTTGATTCGCGGAAGAGAGATCTAATATGGGGATCGGCCATTAGACAATCTTAGGCCGAGCTTACGCATATAGATAAGTGTGATCGTGGCGAAAGCCAAATGGGTCAGCTGATTTGGATCAAGATCTCCTCAGTGAGAACAGGTTGATCTAACTCATTTTCTAGTCTAGAGATCGCTCAAAAGTAACCCAACGAGGAGAGTCGCCGAGTTCATCGCCGATCAACCACCCAATCCTTTAGATCCTTCTTTCTTATTTGTTTAAAGTCCTAGTTCAAATTTTGCTCTGTTTTATAACAATCTCTCTGTTTTAGTTTTCATGCTCCGATTTCATTTTGTTCGTTAGCCTATTTTTTCCTTTGTGCCCATTTACTTGTTTAGCTTATCTACTCTTTAGCATTGTGACAGATTGCTATAGATTGGTTGGACTAGGATGTGTTCATAGATAGGTTTCTAGTAAACCATTTCGAGTATTGGTTTGACAATTCACCATACGCAAGAAAAGAGAAAGGGGAAGCAGATTACCTCGCCGTCTACAAGCAAGGACAACGACACTGAGAGTAGCTTTAATAGGTAAGCCTCGCCCATGGATGTCGAGTATGAATGCGAGGAGCAGAGGAAGACCAGAGCTACAGTAGGCAGGAGATAAGGAGAGAAGACGGCCGAGCACAGAGAAACCATAGAAATGCTGAAGCGGAGCGGTTACTCGGAAGAAGAGACAAGGGCAGCCGACGAGGAGAAACAGCCTGGAAAATGAGGGAAAGCCAAGAGGAAGGCTAATTATTCTGACCAAGCGTACAAAGCCCTGCGGATGATAGGTTTCATGGGGACGTACTATACACACATCGAGACTATGAATAAGCTAGGAATTACCAAGGATGTGGATAGGATCTTCAAGTCGCTGGGAATTATGACCTCAATGTACAGTGTGGCGAGCTCTTACATCGAGGAGACCTTGCAATTTTTGGCAATCGTGGATCTCTGAGTGTATTCAAACAAGGTGCCCGACCTGATGGAGAGGAATGGAGCTGATTACATAACATTCATGGTATATGACAAGCTCTACACCATGGCATTAAAGCATATGGATATAATTTTTGGCTTTGAACTCAGAGACTCAGAGTACACAAATATAGACAAAGAGGAGACCGATGAAGTCTGGAACATGCTGTCCGGTTGCAAAAAATACGACTCATCGAGGAGCAAAGGGAACTGAATTAGAAACCACGACATCAATTATGCAAGGAGAGCCATCGCCAACGTGCTTTTTCCTAGACCTTCAACCTTGCTACTTAACCTCGCGGAGATGCAGATGCTGGATATGGCGATGAAGGAAATAGTGGGAACTACTCCGAGCAGTCTGCAGATTGAAGGGGATGAGAAAAACTCAAGAATATCGTTTGTGTTGGCTAAACACTTTATGACCTACCGCAAGTGAGCAATGACACAAGCCGGGATAGGAACCAGGAAGGCCAAGCACATCTACATTGGTGGAATCATAACACGGATTTTGGAAGCTTGTGGAGTATTGTTGGACACAGATAGTAGGAATTGGGTTGAGCTGCAATTCATGGACCTGAAGTACCTTCAAGGCGCAAGCCTCTTTGCTAAGGGCGAGTTCAACGGTCAAGCAATATATAAGTTCGATCACTCGGAGAAGGCCAATGCTAGAATCACTCTCCCTTGCCCTGAGTACACCTCACTTGAGGTAAGAGAGAATATGACTTTCATCCCGCCCCTCGCAGCCCTCCTCAATGAAGCGTCTCGAGAATAGCAAATTCAACAGGTTGAAGAGAACAAGAACGAAGATGAGGTCGATCCCGAGTCCTATCTGTTTGAAGAATTTGAGGAGAGAAACCAAGGGACTGCAACCAAAGAAGCCCATAAGCGCATCGGGAAGATTTAGAAGCTAGGAAAATGGCTACTCAAGAAGGTCAAGGGCTTTGCAAAGGAGAAGGAGGAATGGCAGAGTGAGCTTTTAGAGCTCTAGAAGGAAATTGGTAGACTGCAGTCACCGGTCAGCAGGATATCATCACAGCCTCGCACACATGACTCGTCACCACCCGCGAGGAGACACTCAACCTCCGCAGCCACCAGCTCCCACGAAGTACGCTAGGAACAGCCGCAACACCAGTTAGTCGACAACACACTGGTTTACAAGATACAGGAGAAGAAGAGCCACATGCGCCACAACAGTACTCAAGCCGATCCAGGAGAGTCCTCCCAACCCGGTTTCTCGCATGCATCCCTCGCCGACCGCACCCGTGAGGATCACTTCGACAGACCACATCACGTCGCTCCATGCGAAGGATTAGCTCCAAGAGGCTAGCCAAACCCTTATTGCTACATATTCGAGGATATGAATGCCTCGACTACTCACTTTTTCGAATTCTAGGTACTAAACTTCAAACCGTTGTACATACCATTTTATTTTTATAAATTTTTCCTTTTGTTTGTCTAGACAACTCTCTTAGACTTTTATATACACAAGGGACTGTATGATTTATGTTTGGGGGAGGGGTTTAGAGTAGTCTCACTTTGTTTCTTGTGTTCTTATTTTCCGTTTTGAATGCATCCACTTAGGTTGTAAAAATATGTTTAGATTTTTTCTTTGTTGCATTTCATAGCAAATAAGGCATAAACAACAAAAAAATTTGAAAAATCTTGAAGATTAAATCCGAAAAAATAGAGTGTTCATATAGTTGCATCCATTTAGCTTCGAACATAGGTTACATTCACATAAAATTCATGCATCCGTACTTGTTATATGGGATTATCTTGATGACGAGCAAACCTTGTAAAGTTAGCTAGTAACCATTGTGAATGTTCTTGATTGATAATTGGCCGTTTTGGAAAGTTTTTTGGCGGATCATTCACCTCTATGAACTTTGCTTGTGTTGTGTCTTAAAAAGGTCCTGTTTGATTCCTTCTAAAAACTGAATTTGAATTGTCGCTTTAGGGCCTAGGGATGCATCAAATGCTTTCCTTCTTTGAGCTTAGCATGGTAAATAATCAATGGTAACTATTCTTCCAAATGCAACTCATTCAATGATGCCCAAGGTGATCAGGAATTGTGCGTAAACCGGTACATTCTTGTGTCTCATTGAAAAAGCGGAGAGTAGAACATGAAGCAACCCTTTCATTGGTGTGGATCCTTAAAAGTAAATGAAGAAGACCCATGATCGGTTGTAGATTCAAAGACCATGAGTTTGTGCCTAAAATAAATGAAAATAAGAAAGGATAATTGCGCATAAATGAATCTAAATCATGCTAAGCTTAGGAAAGTTGAAATATGTACTCTTTGATCTCTAGTCCCTTTTGAGGACTGCACCTAGAAGAAATAAGGAATCGGACTTGAACATTTAGAGACCGGCTTAGGTATTAGGAATCTATAGGCTGGATGCTATTCTTGAGGATGACTACATTGCGGTTTCCAAAATGATAGAGTTCACATGTCGATTACGGCCCTAGCTTATACAAGTTACTCGTTGGATGAGATGTTCCCATTTTGTGTGCAGTTTTCCCATCTTAGGTCATTGCACTTGCTTGAGACCAAGCAAGATCTAAGTTTGGGGGAGCTAATATTCGTGATTTTTGATGTTTTAAAGTCTCGTTTTAGGTCGTTTTGCATTCATCTAGATAGATTTTCCTTGCACTTAGAACCGTTTACGCTTGCTTTGCACTTTTTGCATTTGCATTTCGAATTTGGAGTCCACACAAGTAAAAGGGGCAGAAAAGGAGCTATCATGGAGCAAAGGAGCATCAGAGCAGCTGTTGGAATACTTAAGGGAGCAGCAAGTAAGAAGGATCGTGGACCCCTCGGACTTTCACCTTGAAGTACATAGGCGAGGAAGAGCAGAAGAATCCCAATGAAGGCCACCTCAAGGACTTGCCTTAACCTTTCTATCTCGAGGGAAGACTGTCGCATAATAAAGACATTACCTTTCACAACATCAAGAATCATACTCAGAACAATAACTCAGACGGAGACCATGAGCACAGAGACATGAAGCGTTCCTCGTAGTTCAAGCTCGCGCAAGCACTCCGAGGGAAGCTTCACAGACTATCTGGTTGACCGACATAGGTCGGTTTGACCATTAGGGTTATGAGAGTGACCCTATAAGTACCCCTCTAATGAATCTTATGTCATTATCTGTTTTTTTAGCCGAAAAACTCTATCTTATGCTATTTTGATTTTGAGCTTTAATCTAAGGTTTGTTTATGGATTAATGGTTGATTATGGAATGAATTAGTTCATGCTTGTTTATTTTACTTCTTTATTTTTGCATCTTAGCTTTTCTTCTTTGAAGATGCTTTTCGTATCTACCCCAATCCTCATCCCTCTCAAAATGAGGAGCGAGTAGATCCGCTTGGATCTCGAGGATGGGGAGACCGGAGGTAAAATCGGTGATTCCCTTTCTTAGCAAATCGATCGTTAACATCAATCTCTTTTAGTAAGTCTGTGCTTAAGGCCTATATCTTCCTGATCAGCTGAGATTTGATTTAGGTCATGACCGGAAGCTAGGGCTAACGGGAACTTACTAGATATGTTTGATCCAACGAAGAGTGATCTAATATGCGGACCGGCCATTGGACAATATTAGGCTGAGCTTTACGTATCTGGATCAGTGTGATCGTGGCGAGAGTCGAATGGGTCAGCTTATTTGGATCAAGATCTCCTCTGTGATAACGGGTTGATCTAACTCATTTCCTAGTCTAGAGATCACTCAAAAGTAACCCAACGAGGGGGATCACTGACTTCATTGCTAATCACCACCCAATCCTTTAGATCCTTCTTTCTTATTTGTTTAAGATCCTATTTCAAATTATGCTCTGTTTTATAACAAAATCTCTGTTTACTGTTCATGCTCTGATTTCATTTTGTCATTTAGCTTATTTTGTCCTTTGTGCCCATTTGCTTGTTTAGCTTATCTACTCTTTAGCATTTTGACATATTGCTTAGACTAGGATGTGTTCATAGATAGGTTGTTAGTAAACCATTCCGAGTATTGGTTCGACATCTCACCCTCCACTTACCTCACTCAATGATTTGACAAGAGAAACCGCAAAAAGTCTTTTATCAAGATCCAACAGGATTTTTTCTCCAACTACTTGTCTCTGTGCTTCCCTGGTTTCGGAATCATCTTCTCAGAATATTTTCTTTCTTTCCTTTATCTCTCTTAGATTTCTAGTTTTTCGCTTTATGGGTTTGATTTTTATGAGCTATTCCAGGAACAATTTTACTAACTCAGAATATTTTACTGCCTATTCTCTTTCTCCGGAGGGATCTCGTAGGTCTCCTCCTTTTTAGGGAAAAGTTCTCATCAAGCTTAAATGACATTGTAGGTTTTCACCACTGTGTTGCTCTGATGGTTGAGGAAAATTCTTTGTCGGGTGGGTCTAAGCATTCTTCCACTTGTAAGAATCTTAAATCGAGGCTACCAAAGGGCAAGATGCATGTGGATGGCCCCCACTTTCATTCTTTTTTTACGAATGAGTCATTGGATTGGTGACAGCGATACCAAGGCATGGCTTCCATCGTTCTCGATGCTCTAGGAGATAGATCTTCTCAAGGGATTCCTGAAGGTTATGCTTGTGCCTTCGCCATCTTCTTCGAGAAGTGTTCCCTTTTTTCCCACTTCCATGTTTTTTAATTCGTTTCCTAGCTGGGTTGGTTTGCCTTTATCTCAGCTCTATCCTTCTTTTGTTCGGGTTGTTCTAGGCTTGTATGTGTGTGCCGTTGAGGAAGAGATTCCTTTCACCTCTAAAGACCTCTTTTCCCTCTATACTATCAAATTTATGGGTGGCTTCCTTCATTCGTTAAATAGGAAGCCGGAGTTGAAAGTTATCGATGGCCTCCCAAATAAAGATTCGGATTGGTGTAATTACTTTTTTCTTTAAAATTTCTCCGAGGACCATCAGGGATTCTCCTCCTTAGTCCATTTTGAAAATATGGTTGAATACTTCTTGTTAGAAGAATATTTCTTTCGAGTCGAGTTTTATCTTGTGACTTTTAACATGTCTTCTTTTCCTTTGTCAGGTGGTTTTTTTTTCTTTAGTTGAGGATCCACTGCATTTTGCTTCAGCGCTCAGAAAGGGAACTTGTGATTGTGGTTCGTTTAATCCAGTACGTGTGAAGATATCCTTGGTTGATAATTGGGACCATTATGTCAGTACTCATAGTGTGATGTACCAACTTTGGTTGGACCTTCTGCTATCTCCCCTTTTATTGTGGAAACAAGTCTGTTTCTGATTTTGGTAGTCTGATATGGCGTAATCCCAGTTTGTTTGTTATTGTTTTTCACAGTAGATTCTTCTTCTGAGACTGTTAGAGGGACTCTACTGCTTTGTCAGGACCTTCGTTCCAAGCGATCTCATGATATGTCCTAATTTTCTTGTGTAAGGGAAGATGTGCCTTCTTCACCGAGATCGCGTCAAGAGAATTTGTTTCTCCCTGAGGGCGTCATGGACCACTCTATGTCTTCTCCTCATGCTGCCAAGCGCGCTCTCACCAAAACGGATCCCAGCAGAGCATTCTCTTTTGGGGAATCTGGTCCAACCAATCCTTCGCAGGAGGGGTATGAATTTCCAACGTGTAGTGAGCCCTTGCCCATTGCTAGGGCATATAGTTCAATATGGCAGAATGACGTCTTGCTCCCTTATGTTGATCACACGAGGCTCTGGGAGGCCTATAAGGGGATGGCCGTGAGCCAATTTTAGGTTTGATTCCCTTTTTTCTTTTCGGAGAACTTTTGCTTTGTTTTATGTCAGGTTCTAATGTTCTATTTTCATGCAGCAATGTCCATAAACGAGTTTTGCTAAGGCTGCTCGGAGAGTCTTGCTTTTCTCAAAGCGTCTTGCTATTTTCAGAGAGAAGATGATCTGAGATCGCGGGCTGATGAGTGTGAATCCCAGCTGCACCAATATGTGTACAATATCCACCTTACCAAGTGAATTCAGGCTGGTGGACTGGTTCTTGCTGAGGATGCAGAGTCTCGTCGCAAGGAGCTGGAAAATCCTTACTTATATTTTGAGACAATGGTGGCAGAGCTAGAGTGGGTTGTTTGTGATGTTGTCGTTGGTACTTCAAGTGGTAACCAGGCTACCACTGATTGTGCTATTGATGCTAGGGCTCAAGTATTGGCTACGATGACTCTGGTAGTTCTTGGATCCACCTCTATGGTTTTGGAGGATCCAGCCGCCTTGGATCCGAGTACTAATGCGAAGAACTCTGCTCCTCTGTTCTGAGCTAGCAAATCTGTTGGCTAATATCTACTCCTCCGTCCTTAGCTAGCATATCCGTTGGCCGTCGCTTTCTCCTCTCTTCTCTAGAAACTGGTGAGTCTTATGTTTTCTCATCTTCTTTTCTTAGATTTACTCGGCGAGAGATCTTTGAATTTATCATTTGTAAATCAGTAGATATGTTAGTCAAGTTGGTTGACTCAATTAATTCTTCACCTTTTTTGTATGTTTTGTGCGTTGTCTTTGACGCTTTTTCTTGCCTTTCGGCTTTATACATATTTTGATTAAGATATAGCTGGACTCACTTAAAGCGAGCTACTTACGTACCCCAAAGGGATAAAGCCTTAAACATAGTTTGATTTATTACATAACTGATTTATGTTGTTTATAACATGGTCATTCCCTTTTCTCTTTTGGGATAATATTTCCATAAGTGAACTGCATTCCAAGCGTTTAACATGGGCTTCTTTGTCTCTGGCTCTTCCAATCGGTACACCCCATTTCGCACAATTTGTGTTGCATGGTAAGGTTCTTCCTAGTTTGCTCTGAACTTTCCGGCATTAAGCTCTCTTATATTGCCAAAGACTTTCTTGAGTAAGAGCTCCCCTCCTTTAAATCTACTTTCCTTGACTTTTGAAATGTAGTTTCTCGCGACAATTTCCTGGTCATTCTGCATTCTTACCATTGTGAAGTCTCTTCTTTCATCCACAAAGTCTATATTATCTTCTAACATCTCATTATTGGGTTGTTCGTTGTCATAACTAAGTGTCCTTTTTATATTGGGACTAGGACTTCTGCCGGTGCCATTGCTTTGATGCCAAAGGAAAGAGAGAATGGTGTTTCCGTTGTGGAATTTTTAGGCTTGGTTTTATAAGTCCATATAACGGCTGGTAGCTTTACGGCCACTTCGACTTCTCTTAGTCTAGTCGAATTTTGAGGTTGTTGAGAATGATCTTGTTGGTTGTCTCTGCCTATGCATTAGCCCAAGGATATCATGGCATAGATGTCGTCAGCCGTATTGCTTGGTCTTCACATAGTGTCTTAATGGGTCTTAATGTCAGATTCTTCCCATTATCGGTCACAATTTCTTTCAAGAGTTTGTACGTGCATATGATTTTCTTCCACAAGAAGGCCTCATGGTTTCTCTAGTGATCTACGGATGTGATTCTGCCTCGACCCACTTTATGAAGTAGTCCGTGAAAACAAGAACAAACTTGTGCTTTTGTATTCTGGATGGCTCCATTGGCCCGATGATGTCTATTGCCCAATGCATCAAAGCGTAGAGAATGGATGTTGTAGCCAGAGCTTCTGTTGGTTGATGGACGGTCGGAGTACGCCGCTGGTTGTTATCGCATCCTTTGGAGTACTCCACGCTTTCTCCAATTACTAATGGCCAATAGTATCATTGTCGCTTTATCCTCATGGCCAGAGCTCTGATGTGTGTAATTTTTGATGGTTTTAGGGTCTTATTTTAGGTTGTTTTGCATCTGTTTAACTAGATTTTCCGTACACTTAGGTCCGTTTAGGTTAGTTTTGCACTTTTTGCATTTGCATTTGGAGTTTTGGAATTTATCTAGGTAAATGAGCAAAAGGAGCAGAAAAGGAGCTAAAAATGGAGCTAAGGATGATTGGATCAGATGCTAGGAAAAAGAAGTCATGCAAACTTGGATCGCTGCCTCGAGGATCGCAGGCGAGGACTGCTCGGAACGCTCAAGAAAATACGCCTCAGTCACCAGCCTAAACCTATCTGCTGCGAGGATAGACAAATCCATTACACTCAGACTATTCACTCGGCCTCAACTCTTGAGGGCGAAGATCAGAACCACTCCTCGGTGCCCAAGCTCGTGCAAGGACTCTGAGGGC
>OVBA01004947.1:0-21630 GCA_900406435.1 Lepidium aucheri
TCACTCCTTTTTCTTTCCATGTTAATTTAAGTGGTTGTAGTAACCTCTCAAAATGGGCTTTCTCTTGCTGCAGTAAGGTTGTTCTGAGTTTATTATAACCAGGAGGTACATAGCCATCAATTTTGTTGTCAGCAGCAAACTGAAACGCCCTATAGTAATGTGGATTCTTCGCAAGATTAAATGACAAGCCTCCTGTATAAAACATCCTAGCAATTTCTTGATCGAGTTGGTCCCTCATCTCAATGCCAAACGCTCTAACTAAAGGAGACATGCTAGACTTTCTTTTCTTAGACAAAGCATCTACTTCTTTTTGAGATTCACAAGGCAAAGGAATTTCTCTAGGACCTGACTCTTTTTTTTGCTTCTCAAACTCTTCCTCTAACTTGCGCATTTCAGCCCTAGCACTCATAGTTGCTTTTTTACACACAGAAATACTTGCATTCTTCAGTCCAAGAAGATGTGCTTTGATTCGAGAATAAGATCCAGTACGTATTTCCTTGCAAATATTGCACTGAAATTTCCAAGTTCCTCCAACTGCTCCTATTTTATCTAGTTTGGTCACATAACTCCATAATGGAGCTTGTCCGATTGGATTACTGTGAGTCTGATCCGATCCACCACAATCAATAGGATTACCACTAGAACCAATTGGAGTACTACTTTGTTCTTGAGACATCACAATCAGTGAATTGGAACCGACAAACATCACACGATGATGAATAAAATTGATAATGAATTGATATATATATAGTTAATCGATAATGAATAATATCAAAGTACAAAGGAATCGATTATGAATATTATACAAACTACAAAGTCAATGATGTACGACGCCTCATAAAGGAATCGATTAAAAAATATTATACAAACTACAAAGTCAAACTACTAAAATAGTATAGTATATTATACAGTTTAAGTATGCTCGTGATCATCAAGTGAGTTCCTTAATTAATGTCATGTCGATTACAAATATAATACAAAGTCAACCCACTATTTGCTCTTCTATTCAATATATATATGATTCAAGTCAAGCCACTAATGAATAGAAAACAAATTGATCATCAATACCTGTACAATTAAATTTAAGCCATTAAAATAGAAATCAGAGATGATTGAAACAGTACCTATATAATCGAGTATAAGCTTTTTCTTTTACTTCGATCGAGACTTTCAAAGATCTTAGTGAGGATTTGAGGAAGGTGTACAGATCAATGAACGATGAAGAGATGACTTATATAATGTGAGATTCGATTTCATCTTCCATATAATGCGCTAATTCAGTAACATAATTTAGAAATTTTACTTTTTTCTTTTAAATTTATTTGGAAAGTTTAGTTTAAATTATCTAATTTCCTAATCTACATCTAAAACGTTTTGGAAACGTTCCTCTAATCATACTAAACCGTCCCAAAAAATATTTCACGTCCCCATCTTTCCAAACATGAAGAAGACGTCCCCACCATGTCCCTGTGACGTCCCCGTACCAGAGACGTTTCAAAAATCTAAAACGCTTATAATTTGCCGTCCCCGTGCATCATAACTTATAGCATTCAAAATACAAGACTAGATTCAATGAATCTAAGGATAAGATAAGATCAATGTGGTTCACAAAGCATAAAGCACAATGTTCTATGCTTTATGGCTAACAACTGTATTGGAGCTTATCCATATCTTGAGCCAATTATACCTTATCTTCTAACGGTCAGATTTGGAATACCGAATGGGCCTCTTTTTCCTATGTTGGACTGATGCAATGCTCGGTTATTGGATACATAATGCACAGCTTGACTAGATTGTGTACAGACGGCCTTGTGTTATGGAAAAGATAATTCACTCCGCCTCTTGGATATGTGTGCATGTGAACGAGAGGATACTTGACTAATATTTCTTCCCAAGTTAAGCCACAAGGAATGAAGGCTTAGTTTGGAAACCCAAAACCTACACCTCATTAAAAACCTTAATAAGAAAAACCCAATAGGAAAATACCTTACCAAGTGAAAAAGTATGTAGACCGCGAGTTTAGAGGACATGAAGTCAAGGGCGGTCTAGGCTTAGAAGTCAAAGTTTGCCATTAATGTGATCACAAACTTTGGAACTTGCGGCCCACCAGCTGATCTCCACTTAGTGTGTAACATGAGAGGATTACTCCCTCTTCCATACATTCTCAGATCATATGATAATCCACCTCGATGTGTTTGGTCCATTCATGAAAGACTGAGTTTGAACCAATACGGATTGCGACTTGGTTGTCACAATACATGGTGATCGGCTCCTTTGTCTCGTGGCCTAAGTCTTTAAGGAGAGCCTTCTACCATACAAGCTCATCCATGAGTCTCCTCATGGCCCTATACTCAGGCTCCACACTCAAACACACCACAACCTTTTGCTTCTTGGTCTTCCAAGTCACCAAATTCCCTCTATTGAAGGTGTAATAACTCGTGGTTGACTTGCGGTCCTTCCTATCTTCAGCACAATCAGCATCACAATAACTAGTAATACGCGAACTCTTATTTTTGCCCATTCATACACCTTGACCTGCGGTCTCCTTCAAATACTAGAGGATCTGTTTAACCATAGTCCAATGGTGTTGTGTGGGTGCTTGCATATGTTGGCTGATCTGATTTACAGCAAAGCATAAGTCAGGTTCAGAGATAGTTAAATAGATCAACTTACCTACTAGTCTTCGGTATCGTTGAATGTCTTCAAACGGCTAATTGTTCTTCTCCCCCTGTTGGTTAACCTTGTAGCTATCCTCAAGAGGTGTCTTATCTAGTTTACATCCTATCATCCATTTCTCACAAAGCAAATCAAAAGTGTTGGGAAAGAAATAAGCCGTCTTGTGAGCAGCAAATTTTAATCCCTAAGAAGTACTTTAGTTCTCCAAGATCTTTAATAGCATAAACTGATTGAAGATAGTATTTTGTGGCCTTTATGCATTCCTTATCATCCCCGAACATGATAAGGTCATCAACATAAATTGAGACCACCACCATACCTTTCTGAATTTTCATAGTGAAAAGAGTGTGATCCGCTTAAGATTTCTTGAAGCCACGATCAATGGAGAGTGAAGCTTAGCTTGTGATACCAAACTTTTGGTGATTTCTTTAAGCCACATATCACCTTTTTTAGTCTCAAGACGTTACCAAGAGTGATCCTATATTCAAGTTCGGGTAGTGGTGTCATGTATACTTCCTCCTAAAGCTCACCTTGAAGGAAGACATCCTTGACCTCCATCTACCACAAATCCCAAGATAGGTTAGTAGTTAATGTAAAGGCAAATCTTACGGTGTGGAGCTTGGAAACCGGAAAAAATGTATCTGTGTAGTCAACCCCGTAGGTTAATGTGAATTTGTGATCCACAAGACGAGCCTTGTACCGTTCAATGTCTCCATTGCTTTTGTATTTGATTGTAGTACACGCAGGTCTTCTTCCAATTGGATGGATATTTTCGGAACCTAGTGCTGCGCCTAAGAGGTTGGATAGGTCCTTAGGGTGTGGAGGCTTGGCCCGCAGTGGTGGAAATGAGATCGTGTTTCTTGGATCGCACGTTCTCATAAGAAAGTTTTTGACCAGATCGATCGTCTGGATAAGAAATTGCTTGACCAGATCGGGCAGTACTTGGCCAGATTGCTCTTCTGGATCGAGAAATGCTTGAATGCATTATACATATGGATCAGGAAGTGATTGACCAGATCGTACGTCTAGATTAGGTGTTGATTGCGTGGACTGTTTGGCTAGACCAAACATTCTGTTGGCTAGAGACCTGACCCGCCAAATGTTCTGTGGTACTGCCTATGCAATCCAAGGACGGTTCTACATTACGATTAGAACGGCCCAATGACTGATCTGCGGTAGGACAAGAACTATCCTGCGACCATCCATCTGTTATGTTATCATGTCTGTTGGTGCGAAACGGGTTGGAAGCGCTCGATCTTGGGACCTGATAACACAGGTCGTTGGGTCCGGTCTGGACACCCAAGTGATGAAGAAGGAACCTTAGGCTTGTAACTTGGTCAAGTGATCGCTCGGATAGGTATACCAATTGATCCCAATTCTTCTCTCTGTAGTACTTGTGCTCATCAAAGAATTTCACGTCCCGAGACACATACACTTTCCTTGTCTCCATATCAGAACACTTGTAGCCCTTTTGAGTGGATGTGTAGCCTATGAACATGCACTTCCTACTCTTTTCTTCAAGCTGTTTTCTTAATTCCCTGAGCACTTAAACAGAACACACACACAACCAAACCCCACGTAAGTGATCTAAGGAAGGTTTGGTTTTTTTAGTACCTCAAATGGAGATGCATCCTTAAAGATCTCTGTGGGTATCCGGTTTATCAAGTAGCAAGTTTTGATCACCGCATCTCCTCAAAACCTCTTTGGGATGTTCATATGAAACATAATGGACCGAGTTGCCTCCATCAAGTGTCGTTTTTTCCTCTCGGCGACTCTATTTTGTTGTGGATTGTATGGACAGCTCGTTTGGCGCAAGATTCCTTGTTTGCTTAAGTGCTCTTGACATACCTTTCCCATATACTCTCCTCCATTATCGATGCTAAATACTTTCTTTCTAAAATCGAATTGATTAGTTATGTAACTTTCAAAGTTCTTGAATGCATCAAAAACTGTATCTTTTGATGACAAAAAGGTTATCCAAGTGTACTTGGACTTTTCATCAATGAAAGTAACAAAATACTTGTAATTATCTCTAGATGAGCAAGGTGAAGCCCAAACATCCGAATGCACAAGATAAAAAGAAATTTCATATAAAGTAGAAGATGAAGCATAAACCAATTTGCAATATTTGTCTAAACACAAGCATCACAATCAAAATTTTCAAAATAAAAATTAAGCAACATAAGTTCCAAAGGACGAGAGTAAGGCTGACCAAGCGTATCATTCCAAAAGAGCTACTCAAGCTACAAACAACCGAGTTTGAACAAACCAAATCAGTACAACTAATAAGAGATAAAGGCTTAGGGTCTTCAATAACATAGAGTCCGTATGTGACAACTCATATCCCAAGCAAGCTTCCAGTCTCAATATCCCAAAACTCACCATTGTTAGGACCAAATTTCACAAAGTATTGAAGATCCAAAACAGCTCTCCTAACCGATTAAAGATTAGAGGTGAATTTGGGTAATAAAAAGGCCTTTGATTTCTTATCAAAAAGGTCTGAATTCCCTACTCCCCTAACTGATATCTTATCTCCATTTGCTATTATCACACTACCTACAGCTAGTTTAACATTGCTAATGAGCCTAGAGTCACTTATAATATGATAAGAGGCTCCCGAATCAACAACAAACGGCCTATGAGGTTTATGAGAATAACTCATTGAAAGGAAGAGGAGGCTGCGGTCATGGTTTCAGATTTCCATGGAGATGCTGATGGAGTTGGTATTGGATCGTCTGATGCTTCTTTAGCCACATTTCACTTTGGTTCCTTGAATTTAGCTGGCTTGAGGTGAGGGTGAAGAAGTCAGCACTTCTCCTTAGTGATGTTTGTTCTTATGTGTGATGACAATCAAACAATTAATTCTACAAATGCAAACAACTACCATTGAAGCACTTGAGGTTCGAACCACAAAGAACCTAGAATCAACGCATTAGAACTATAGGATGCTCACTTAAGGTAAATAAATTAAGAAGTGTGGGATTGATAACTACAACTAATACTCAAACCAAGTCAAAATCAAACATAGCATAAACTAAATAAACTCAAGTACAAAATAAGATCAATCAAAAACAGGACAATGAAGAAGCAAAGACAATTGATTTAAAACTAACGGTCTAAGGAAAGGCAAAAGATCTAAGGGAAGGGAAGTCAATTAATGATGCAACAAGGTACAATAAAGCTCAGCCTAGGACATGAATCACAACAATAGATCAACTCACTCTCATGGCATTAACCTCTATATCAATCAATAGGTTTACTAAACTCTCATTTGCAAACCAATCAATCAATAAGCATTAGGATCAAGTTCACTAAGTCCACTAATCACCCTAGAAACATATCTTGAAGGTTAAGGAAGAAAAACTCTTAAAAAGGTCATTCAAGAATTTCATCAAACACCTCTTGGGCACGAAATCTCCTAGCATCTATTTTCAAGTGATCAAGTTGAATCTAGCACTGAGACTCCCTAATAAATAGGAATCTAACAACCTAAGAATCAAAAATCAACAACCCAACCCTATCGAAAATAGAAGCAAAAGAAAATGATAAGATGATGAACATAATGAAATAGACAAGAGATAAGAGAAAGAGATTCTTCAAATATCCTTAAAGAAGATGATCCAAATGAGTCTCTCAATGGTTTTTTCTCAAACTCTCTCAAATGTTTTTAAGAAAAACACTAGGAAATTAAAGCTTGAATCCGAATTATGTCATACTACCCCTAACTTGGGGTTCTAAAGTGATTAAAAGAGGGTTCGAGTCGACCCGGAACAAAACGGGTCAGACCAAAAAAGTTGCTTAAAGTGGTCTGGGTCGAGGTCCCATAGTTGAGCTTATGGTTGAGGAGGCGTCACCCATGAAGGATTTCGTGCGCGCATTCCATCAATGTAGTGTCTGATGGGTTGCAAGTCGAGTGCTTGGTTCCTGACCAGTTGGTGCGGAACAGGGCTTCGTAAACCACCTTTGGTCGGGTCATTGGTTGAGGAGGCGAGGTCCAACGTGTGATGAAGCCAACGACCTGAGGTCAAACTCTCCAGGCCAGGATGAGGGTCAAGGATTGTAATCCCCGTGAGTTCCCTTCGATTGCATGCGGATCAGGTCATAACCGTCGGCCATGTCACACGGCCAATGGTATGGAACGCTGAGCTGATTCTTCAGGAAATGGTGCGTCGGTCTCCTTGAGTCGACTTCCTGGTCAAGACCGTGTGATCCGAGCCGTTGTTCGCATGCGTTACACTCATCTTCTCCATTGGGCCGTGATCTCTCGATCGTGTGGTCAAGCCATCTTATTCCTGTGCTATCCCATGTTGAGATCGACCATGGCTGGTCTATCGTGTGGTCGATCCTCAACCTTTCTTCTACCTTCTTAATGTTTCTTGATCTACTCTTATCCCAATGATTAAATGCCTCATCCCATGAACTCCAATCCTCCAAGTTGAGTTCCAAATCATCTAAAATAACTCAAAAAAGGAAAAAAATATGCAATGCATGATCCTAAGACTCTAATGCATGAACTATACACAATGCTATCTAAAATAAGACTATATGCAACCTATATGAATGAAAATTATGCAAAACCACAATGAAAAATAGGCAATATTCACATATATTAACTCCCCTGGACTTGTTTTTTGCTTGTCCTCAAGCAAACAAACTACAAGACCAAAAAAGAGGTCTGAAAAATAAACGGGAATATCTTACCCCTTAGAAAGACAACAATATACTTGTATCACTTAGTATCTAATCCGAATTCACTACAAGAAAACTATTATTTAACAACGTCATTTTACAACGAAATAGGGACATCCTAAATTAGAGACGTTTTGCCAGCACTTTTACGATGAAATGTGGATTTGTTGTAAAAGTATTGTAAATTTACAACAAAAAACTTTCGTTGCAAAAAGGTAGCTGTTTTACAACAAATTTACAACGTATTAACATGTCAGAGCTAATTCGTTGTAAAGATGTCCCCAATTTACAACACTCTTACAATGAAATTTATTTACAATAATTTAAAGACGAATTTAAAAATTTGGTAATCATGTTTTACGTGATTAAAAATTGTTTTTTAAAAAATTTAAATTACGTCGTAAAATGTCTCTATATAACGTTTCCGTTATAAAAACGTCTCAATTTTGCAAGTTGTTTACAATGATTTGTCTTCACAATGACTTAAAGACAAAATGTGCAATTAGGTATTTGTAGTTAGTTTCATACATTGTAAAGTACCCGTATTTTATTAATGTTGTAAAATCATTGTTAAATTTTTTCCTATATAAGGTGGAGTGCTCTCTTCATTTTTCACAACACAACACAATAAGAAAAAAAACGTTTTTGCAAAAAAAAAAACAGTTTTTGAAAAAAAACACTTTCTTAAAAAAATAACTAGAAAAATGTCTTTTGGTGGTGATATGTACGAGCAATGGAAGTGGATGTATATGCATAGAGATGCTACTAGAAACGTGACAAAGGAGTTTACAAAAGGGAATGAAATATTCATGTACCAAGCCAGTCAAACCGAAATCACGGTTGAATCTGGTAAGATGTTCTGTACTTGTCGGAAGTGCAAAAATACAAAATTTGCTCGAGCAAATACTGTTTGGAATCATCTATTATGTTTACACCATATTATTATATCTGGTTTCACCATGGGGAAGGTTATAGTGTTGGTGGAAATGATGAAGCAAGTAGTAGTAATTATAATAATATCGGAGGTAATGTAGATGAATCGATTAGTTTGCATGATGTTGGTAATCAGAATGAGGTTCATGGGGTTGTAGAGCATGATAGGATGCAAGAGATAGTCACATATGCATTTCAGGAACCCAATACATAACCAGTTGTTGGGGAGGTACCTAACTTAGATGCAAAAAGGTTTTATGACATCTGAGACGCTGAAAACCAGGCTATCTATGAGGGATGTAGAGAAGGTCTGTCTTAATTTTCACTAGCAGCTAGGATGATGAACATTAAAACAGATTGTAAATTATCTCAAACATGCATGAATATGTGGACTGACTTATTCAAAGAGTATTTTCGAGAAGACAATATGACTGTTGAATCATATTACAAGATTTAGAAATTGGTGTTTAGTCTTGGTTTGCCTTCTGAGAAAATATATATTTGCATCGATAGTTGTATGATCTATTGGAAAGATGATAATGATCAGTTACAAGAATGTTGATTCTGTAAGAAGCCAATATATAAGCCACAAGGGAGTGGGCGGAAGAAGGTATCGTATCAGCGGATGTGGTCCTTACACATAACAGACAGGTTGAAGAGATTATATCAGTCTGAAATGACATAAGCTGCGATGAGATGGTATGCAGAGCATTCACAGATGGATGGCGAGATCAATCATCCTTCAGATGAAAAGGCGTGGAAACATTTTAATACGGTACATAAGGATTTTGCTAGAAATATTAGGAATGTTTATCATGCTCTATGCACTGATAGTTTTAGTCCGTTTGGAATGTCTTGTAAACAATATTCTTTGAGGCCAGAAATCCTTACACCTTAAAACCTTCCTCCGGGGATGTGCATGGAAAAAGAATTTTTTTATTCTTAAGTATTCTAGTTCCTGGCCCTAAGCATCCAAAGCGGTCACTCAACGTATTTTTGCAACCTTTGATTCACAAACTAAAACAGTTGTGGACTCATGGACTTCAAGCATATGATTGCTCACCCCAAACAAATTTTACGATGAAGGTGGTGCTTATGTGGACAATAAGTGACTTCACTGCCTACGAAATGTTATCAGGATGGACAACGCATGCGAGATTGCCTTGTCCTTGTTGCCGTGGGAGGACAGATGTGTTTCAACTTAAGTATGGGAGGAAGACGTGTTGGTTTGATTGTCATCGCTGTTTTCTGTCATTGAACCATCCGTACTGATGAAACACAACCTTGTTCAGGAGTAAAGTGAAGGTTCCGAATCCCCAACCACCGTATCTATCCGGGGAACAAATTAAAGCTGAAATTGATTATTATGGTGCTCTAGCAACAATTTCCGGTGGGGGTAATTTGTATGTTCCAAGTAATACGCTGAACTATTATGGACAACATCACAACTGACACAGATATAGTATATTTCGGGAGCTGTCATATTGGAATAATTTAGTAATTCGATACATCTTGGATGTGCTGTATATCGAGAAGAACTTTTTGAGAATATAATCCATACAATAGTTAGCGTAGCAGGGAAGAGTAAAGATAAGAAAAAATCATGGTCAGACTTGCAAGCTGTTTGTGCTAGAAGTAAGCTGCATCTGAAAAACGAGGCAAAATTCCAGTTCCCATATTCAGGTTGTCATCAGAAGCGAAAACAGCGTTCAGTTGGGTGTCATCAGAAGTGAAATTTCCTGATGGATATGTTTCGAATCTCTCCACATGTGTTGAGCAAGGGCAAAAGTTTACCGGGATGAAGAGTCATGACTGTCATGTGTTCATGCAGCACCTATTACCATTTGCTGTCGCCGAGTTACTTCCAAAAAATATACATGAAGCACTTGCAGGTAATTATTTAACCTAATTAAGTAGTAATTAGGTAATATATATATATATATATATCACTTTTATATGTGCTTTATATATAGTAGGTATTGGGGCCTTTTTCGAGATTTATGTGCACGAACACTCACAGAAGAAGGTTTAGAACAACTTTTAGCGAATATTCTGATCTTGTTGTGCAACTTAGAGAATATATTTCCTCCTTTGTACTTTGATGTTATGGAACATCTCCCAGTTCACCTTCCTCATGAAACATTACTTGCTGGACTAGTTTATTTTCGATGGATGTAACCATTTGAGCGGTTTATGAAAAATTTGAAAGGCAAATCAAAGAATCTGGCAAAAGTAGAAGGGTCAATCTATGCTAGTAGTCTGACAGAAGAAACCTCTAACTTCACATCGTACTACTTTGCACCCACCATTCACACACGAAAAAGAGCAGCTAGGAGATACGATGATGGTGGAGTGGCCCCAACTTAAGTAGAAGGACTTCCTGATATCTTCCGCTCTATTGGTCAGCTCAGTGGTAAATTGAAAGAAGTTTGGTGGAGTAGTCCCGAAGACCATCACATGACACACACATATGTACTTCTGAATTTTACCGAAGTGCTCCCATTTGAAAGGTATATTATGTGAATTAATTGTATATATTTAATCAATGTGTCTACTATTACTTAATTAACATATATTGATCTATATGTTTAGTTTATTTGTAAGTTAGGTAAAAGAAACTATTAAAGGAATTTCACACGCTGAAATACTCAAACGGAAAGATATGCACTTTTCACTCTGGTTGAAGGGCCATGTGAGAATTAATTATTTCAGTATGAGAATTCTAATTAAGTTATAAGGAAATATGTTTAATTTAACCATGTGTGCAGGTTGACCATGATGATCCATTTTATCCACCATGGTTTCATGGTTTGATTCAAGGTCCTCTTGATAAGATAACAATAGCACCCATGTATTTTACCAGAGGATACACATTTCATACCTTTCGAATACGTTAAAAGGTGGGAAACCGCCAATTGGGGAGTATGTGTGAAGGATGAAACAGATTTCTATGGTATCTTGCAAGAAATTTATGAAGTAGAATTTGTAGGATTATTTGGGCTTATATGCGTGTTCTTCAAATATGACTGGTTTGATCCTGTAGTTAACAAAGGGGTTCGATGCAGCAAATTTGGAGTTGTGGATGTAAATGCGAGGAGAATATACATCAAAATTGAGTCGTTCTGCTTAGCCTCACAAGCAGAGTAAGTTAGCTTCATTCCATATCCTAGGATCAAAGAATCTGGAATCGCTTGGTTTGCGGATATTAAAATCACTCTCTGTGGTCAAATTATTGGAGCTGGAGATTTTTCCTTCCAAGAAGAATCATAAATGGCAATACATGCACCTGATGAAGCTACAGAGCAAGTTCTGCTAATTGATCCGCAAAATCGAGAATACAACGATGTCCCAGATGATGCTTCCGATGAGGAACGTGATGATTTTGATGAATGTGATGATCAAGGTAGTGGAAAAGATAGTAATGATGAAGGATTTGAATGATTGTATGATAAGGTTTTGAAATGTATTAAGTAATGTATCATAGAACTTATTATTCGATAAACCGAACTTAAATTCGATAAATCGAACATAAAGTCGAAATTTTATAAATTAAATTTAAATTTCAAATATTCTTTAAATTTTATAAACTTTACAAATTTTATAAAATTAACTTTGTACTCGTAAAATCGTTGTAAACGCTAGACGTCGTAATATTTTGTCGTAAAATTGTTGTAATGTTACGACATCGTTACGATATCTAAAGTTTACAATGAATTTACGAGGACTAAATTGATTTTATAAAATTTTGATAAAATTTTACGAAATTAAATTTATAATATTTTTAATTAATTTTAAATTTAAAACATTATTTAAATTTAATTAACTTACTCTTGTTTACAACGCGTTTGTCCATTTACAACACGTTTACAATGAATTTTTGGTTATGTAAACCCGCAAATTATAAGTTCGGTTTGTCTAATTTAAGTTCGGTTTGCTTTGATTAAGTTCAATGTATTCTGATTAAGTTCGGTTTATTGAGATTAAGTTTGGTTTATCGAAATTACAAGTTTTGTTTAATTTGTTGAAATTCTAATTCTTATGAGTTTGAATTCTAATATTAGTTCTTATAAGTTTGACAAATCGACATTATAAGTTTAACACCATCAAACTCTAAGCCCTAAATCATAAACCATAAAACTGAATTTTCTTTGTAAATGTGTTGCCAACGTTAAATATTGTAACAACATTGTAAAGTGGCAACGCATTTACGACGTTTGACTTTGGAAACGCTTTTTTGACAAATGCATCTTTTACAACGTGTTTACATCGATTTTGTTGTGAACGTGTTGTAAAAGACGTGTTCGTTGTTAACGCGTTACCACTTTGCAACGCGTTTATGACAAACGTGTCTTTTACAACGCGTTTACAATGAGATCAATGTAAACACATTGTAAAAGACGTGTTCATCATGAATGCGTTGACCATTTACCATGCATTTACGACGAAACCAAAATCCTATATATACTCAGCAAGAATCCCATTTCAGTTGCCACTTCCTCCTCTCTACAATCTCTAAGGTACTCTCTACCTTCTCTCAACTTTTTAACTTTGATTATATTGAACTATGATAGATGTAATTAGGATATATGGAATTAATATAGATGAAACTAGGATATATGGAATTTAGAAATTAGGATAGAATTAAGATTTTCCTGATATGTAGATAATTAATAGATTGATTTTTGGTCATATTTCAGGTATATCTATGTCTCTCCGTAAGCATACACGATGAGTCCACTACAGCGATATCACTCAAGGCATGTCTTTGTCATCGGGCTCTGCTGGAGCGTCGACTACTTCGGCAATACCCGAGATACAGTCACAAACTGTACCACCTCAGTCACAGCCACTACCAGAGCAGCAATCCGATAAGCCCGTCGATCCTTCACCGGTTCCTGGAGCTGTTCATCCGGATCTCATGGTACCATCGGATGCACCCTATGGGCAGTATAGGGTGGAGAAGATTCTCATGAATTGAAATCGCAAGAATTTGTCAGGTATTACATATCGATCGACCTTTCGTACTTATTGGTAAGTTGACTATTTAGTATTAATTTTATTTATTAAATTTAAAATTTTAAAATTAAAATTATTTCAAATTATAAATTTACTAATTACAATTGTTTTATGAAATTCAGGTTATGTGTGGATAGCAAAGTGGGGCAAAGAGTTACCGAGTGTATCAAGAGTTTTTTTGTCGAGGCGACCCCTAACTGGAAATTGACACCATACAACATTCGCGTAGCGTGGTAATTAAAAATTTTAAATTTTAGTTACTTTGTTTTATTTAATTAATATTTAATTATTAACTAATACCAAATCCTTTTTTTAACAGCAACGTTGGAACAGGGACGTTTTCATCAACGAGACCATCAAGCAAGAGTTTAACAAGAAGCTCTCGCTGGTTAAGGAAGGAAACACACACAAAAGGGTTATTTCTAGCATTTTATCGAATACCTCTTGGGCGATAAATCCCTTCCATCAAGGCTACTAATTGATAAGACTAAACCTAGAATTGAGCACACCTTAAGTGGAGGATCTATAGATCTAGCAACCCTAACAACAAGAATTTATCATCAAACCCCTAGATCTACCTAACCTTCAATTCATTAAGTGACTACTCACACATATTCAAGCACAAATCAAAGCAAATGAGAAACATGGTTAATATGGTAAAGATAAATAGAGAAGAGGCTAAGAAGAAACTTTGATGGGAAATTGAAGCCGAGATGTTGTGTTCGATGAGACAAAAGGATGGAACTGGAGAAAAACCAACAACGAGATGCACTATAATGGACAAGGGTTTCAATATGAACTTACTCACCATGAAAATCAAGGAGAAAATGTGACTAGAAACGAAGGAAAGGAGGTTACTTCAAGGGAAAGTAACAAAACCTGTGCTGCAAGCAAAAGCCAAGGAGTCACGAACGAACAAGAAGAATCCAATGAGAATGGTTCACATACCTAAGAAGAATTGGAAGAACCTAATCCGATCTTGAGAAGGTCACAAAGACAAGTCATTAAGCCAAAACATCTTGAAGACTATGTTTTACCTGTGGAAAAGGAAGGAGAAAGGTTACTTTTGTGTTTAGGTGAAGAACCTAGAACTTTTAGTGAAGCAAAGGAGTTGAAAGTATGGATTCTTGCTTCTGAAGATGAGATTTTGTCCATTGTTAGAAACAAGACGTGGGATCTCGTGGAACTCCCGGAAGGAATGAAACCTATCGGACTTAAGTGGATTTTCAAGCTCAAGAGAACCTCCGATGGAAGCATTAAGAAGTGCAAAGCTCGATTAGTTGGTAAAGGCTATGTTCAAAGACATGGAATTGTTTATGAGGAAGTTTTTGCTCTTGTTGCTAGACTTGAAACCATTCGACTACTAATTAACTTGTCGACATCTTATGGATGGGAGATTCATCATCTTGATGTCAAAATGGTGTTTCTTAATGGTGAACTTAAGGAAACTGTTTATGTGCTACATCTAGAAGGTTTCAAAGTCAAGGGAAGGGAACACAAGGTTTACAAACTCAAGAAGGCCTTGTATGGACTAAAGCAAGCACCAAGAGCTTGTAACATCAAGCTAAACCAAGTTCTCAAGGAACTTGAATTCGAACGTTGCACCAAGGAACCATCAGCCTATAGGAAGGTAATGACACAAGAAATTCTACTAATTTATGTCTATGTAGATGATTTTTGGTCACCGGAACAAGTAAAAAATAATTGATGAGTTCAAGGAAGTGATGTCCACAAATTTGAGATGAGCGACTTGGGAAATTTGACAAACTATCTTGGCACTGAAGTAAACCAACACAAAGAAGAGATCACCTTGAATCAAAGAAGGTATGCACTTAAAATCTTAGAGGAATCGGGTATGAGTGAGTGCAATTTGGTTCATGTTCTAATGGATTCGGGATTAAAGTTATCAAAATCAGAAGAGGAAGAAGAAGTAGATGCTACAAAATTTCGGAAAAAATTGGATGTCTTCGATATTTGTTGCAGACTCGTCCGGATTTATCATAAAGTGTTGGAGTCTTGAGTTGCTATATGCATAATCCAAGAGAGTCTCATGGAGCTGCCATGAAACAATGTCTAAGTACCTAAAATGAACTACTACACTTGGTCTAGCATTCACGAGATCTTCTACAAAGGTACCAAAGCTTGTTGGTTTTAGTGATAGTAGTTACAATGTGGATCCTGATGATGGAAGAAGTACCACCAGACACATCTTCTATCTCGGAGCAAGCCCAATCTCGTGGTGTTCCCAAAAGCAAGATATTGTGGCTCTTTCATCGTGTGAAGCCGAATTTATGGCTGCAACTGAGGCGGCTAAACAAGCAATTTGGCTTCAAAAACTTGTAAGTGAAATCACGGGAATGACAATTGAGAAGGTGGCGATTTGCATTGATAATAAACCGGGAATAGCACTCACCAAAAATCGGGTGTTTCATGGAAGAAGCAAGCATATTCATACGAGATATCACTTCATAAGAGAATGTGTTGAGAATGATCAAATAGAAGTTGAACATGTTCCCAAAAACATGCAAAAGGCGGACATTCTAACTAAGGCTCTTGGAAGAATCAAGTTCAAAGAAATGAGAGACTACATTGGAGTTGAATACATAGAAGAAATCGACATTAAGGTTAAAGGGGAGAATGTTATATTAAGCTTAATGTCAAAGACTTGTTGAGCAAATTTGGTAGTTAAGTTAGATAAGATTTATGAGATATTTTAGGAGTAATCTAAAATATAAGTTTTCTTAATTGTAAAAGAAAATTATCTAATTTATGAAAGGAGATGTCAATATGTGG
The DNA here is from genome assembly GCA_900406435.1 of Lepidium aucheri. Lineage (NCBI taxonomy): Eukaryota > Viridiplantae > Streptophyta > Magnoliopsida > Brassicales > Brassicaceae > Lepidium > Lepidium aucheri. The sequence continues at coordinate 16,108 of OVBA01004947.1, forward strand.
CATAATTTTGTGAGATTAAGATTGAGAGTTAAGGTTTTGTATTGAGTTTACTAAGCTAATAAAGAAAGTCATTTTTATACTTCTTTAATTTTACATATTTGATAATTTATATTCTGATATATTGAGGTGGAATCAGAGCTTCTATATTATCCATTTGAAGAAGACTGTGGATTCAAGAACCCATTTAACCATGACTACTCATTGACCATTTTAGAGAAGGTACTTAAGCCAAAAAGTGAGGTTCAGATGCTATAGGTATTTGTCATAATTTAGTCTCAAGCAATCATGATACCATACTTGGCAAGTTCATGATCATTACATTGGGGTTAAGATAGTATGCTGCATCTTTACAAGTTGCAAGTTGAGCTATGGACACGTTGTACTGTGGTGGCCTCTCTCTCTTGGAATTGCTGAGGTAATTGACATGTTGTGGCTTGGTGGGCCTCTCTTTTGTTTGTTGGGTCAATAATGCAGTGTTTTTGATCACGCTAGCTTCAGTTCTCTTTCTCTGTAGAATCATTAACTGTGTTCTCTCTTTCTTTGGATGTAATTTATTTTTTCTCGTATAAATAAATAACCACTTGTACATTTTGACAGTTTTTTTATGGAGGATTTACAAATACAATCTAAATCCACTGCTTATGATTTTAAAATCCCACTTAATTTATCAAAATCCTCTAAAAACCACTGTTTTCAAATCTGTTAGAATTCTATAAAATATGAAATCCAATAACATCCTTTTACTTTCTTCTCTTTTAAAACGAAAATTATGCCAAGTTACTCTCACTCTGGTGGTTAGGATGATCCAGCTAATGACTCATGGCACCACTACACTAGTAGAATAAAAAGGGATTTTAGGGTGTGAGCTAAGCTATGGACCGGACCTTGTCGATCCAATTGTTAACAAAAAAAACGAAAACTACATATTAAAAAAAAAAGACAAATTGTGTAGATAAAAGATTGGTTTAAAACATTTTTTCCACAATACGACTCAAGTAAAACAATCAACTTTAAAACCAAAAGCAAACACTGCAACATTTTTAAAATTCATTTAAATGAATATCAAAACACGTACAAATTTACTTGAGATGACAAATCCAAAATTTTAGGTTTATCTCTTGAGAGCAAATATAGAGAGAATAATGATGACATTAAGAAGCCCGGCCGCGATAAAGGATGCTACCATGGCGCCACTTGTTCCTTGGCAAAAATCACCAAATTGTTGACAAACCGGAAGCCAGTTTGAGCTTGAATTCCCGTCATGCGCCAATGAAATTATGGCGGAAGAAGCTGATGCCGCCATCAATATGAGGCCCATCATCGCCTGAACCACACCAATCGTCAAGATTTCAGTTCTAAGCATGTGCAATATGTATATTTGCAAAAGGCCAAGTTTTCATGTCGAACAGGATCCAAATTGTTTTTTTACTGTTGAGCCACATTTAGAAACTAAGTGACTAAAGCCTTTCAATAAATTTTGTTATAATCAGGTTATTGAAACTTTCATTGTTATCGTAAATGCTAAACGCAAACCTAAAGAGAAACTTCATGTTTCTATTGAGCATTTTAATTTTTATTCTTAATATCAATTTTTCTTAGAAAACTTACCACATCAGTCAAGATCAGCAATAGCCTAGGCAGGACCGCAAGCGGACGGATGATACAGATGATGGAAGAAGGCAGTGAAAGGGTTAGATAACCACTGACAATTGAGTTTATTATCACAAAAGATCTGCAAAAAATAAAAATAAAAATAATAATAATTCAACTTTGATTTTTTTATATGTATAATCGAATTCATGTTCTATAATATCTATTAAACCACAAATGCTCAGAAGTTATATTTCTAGTTCTAGGTTCCTTGTGAATTTGATCCTAAAGGGCTACATTGTTAATCACAATAAATTAATTGCGCAAACCATTTGTTAATATTTGCGTAAGCATCCTCAAATGGTCTCACTGTTGGTTATATAATCTTGTCAATATCTCTGATAAAAAGTAATATTTGGTAAGCAACTTACGATAAAGTTGGTAAATCAGAGTAGTCAGCTTGGAACTGCAAAAACTGAGTGAAGAAAGGAAGAGTTTGTTCAGTTGTTGCCATCTTTGCCGCAGCGGTGATGGCTGCAATGGCTGCAATGAGTCTAAGAATAAAATCGGATAAGGATACACCTCTTCTCCACCCACCGGTTTTTACCTTTACTTGCTTGTCTTTTTCCATGATCCGACTATAATTCATAGGAGGAGCAAATATAGTAGCTTTGCCTTTGCCTTTGTCTAGCTTCGGCTTTTGAACAATGGGTTCTTCTTCTTCTCTTCTGCTCACCAATTTTTCGATATCCATAGGAGATAATTTAGATGAAGAAGAGTACAAATTAGGGCAATATATTCCTTTTGGAATTAAGATTTGAAAGCAGCTAAATGTGATGAAGATGATAAATCTTATGTCTTATCTATGAGATATATTTATATATATGTATATATATACATACTTAGTTTATAATTGAGTTGTTCAAAGTGAATGAAATGGGTTTGGGTGTGTATATCTTCTCCCTGCTAGGTTTGAACTTTATTCATAATCGTACGTTTCAAGATTTGTTGTTTAGTAAAATAGAGAAGATGACTTGCTCCATTTCCATACAAAGCCACGTTGAATATTACTTTTTTGTACCTAAGTATTTAATGTTTTTCTATCAACAACCACATCCTACTTTAAGTTATAACCAAACTAGTTTATTAAACAATATACGCGGAGAGATTCTTTTAAACAACTACTACTTTTGTACTTTTTGTAGGGTTATGTCACGTTGAATTAATTGTAAACTTTGTTTTTGGTAACACTTTGTTAGGTAATTCGAATATTAACTAATTCATTTTACTAAAATTATTTTCTTGAAATGAAAATAGAGTTAGTTTCTAAAATAACCCATTGACCAATGTCAATGGGTTAAATAACCCTTCTCTTTCTCTCTCTTAAAACTTTATAACTTTAACCCTCATTCTTTACATAATTTTCAAAAATGTCATTACTTTTATAAAAAAAAAATTAAAATTTTTTTAGCACATTGAGAAATTAACAAAATATAAATAGAAACTCAACTATTTACGAAAATGTCATTATTCTTCAATTTCCCAACCACCATTACCAACCAAAAACAAAGCCCTAAATGCTTCCCTTTACCTTCATTTTCGGAAATTAAACCTTTTTCTCAACTTCAAACGACTTTCTCTTCTACTTTCTCTTCATTTCTATCCAAAAATCCTTCTAGTTTTTATTTTTCCATTTTAAGGTTATTAAAGCTTACGTTTTTTGGTCTAATTAAGAAGCATAAGTCAAGAGCAAAGGGTTAATTTCACATTCTAGAAGTTTAAATAAGGTAACTATAATCAGAAATTCTACTCACAATATCTCTTACATTTCTTGGGATTGGCAGAGAGTAGACTTCTGTTGAAGTCTACACAAAACGTAGACTTCAAATGAAGTCTATTAGTCAACGCAAGGGTTATTTTTGCAATTGATTTTTTCTGGATTCGACAAGTAGACTTCAAAAGAAGTCTACTAGTTTTTGTTTGGAAAAAAAGGAAATTCCGTAGAAGTCTACTTGTTTATGAGTCAGTTTTGCAATTGACTAAAACTTTGACTTTTACATAGAGTTCAAACGAAGGCTACGTACATTTATGTAGACTTCAACAGAAGTCTACTGTGTTTAGGGGACCATTTATGGAGTTGACCAAAATTACTGTTTTTTTGACCAAGAAATCTCAAAAATTAATTTTATAACGTAGACCAAAGTAAGTCTACAGGAAACATGTAGACTTCCATGGAAGTCTATCATAAAAAACTCAGAAATGGGTCTCGCACAAGGGGACCACTTATGATATTTGTGAAAAAAAATTAATAAAACATTGTAGACTTCCGTAGAAGTCTACAAAGAAATGAGAGAAGACTACAATTGAAGTCTACAGGTCGTAGACTTCCACTGTAGTCTACTGGTTTAAAAGTCAAAATTAGTCAATTGCAAAATTAACCCCTATTTCATTCTGTATACTCCAGGAGAAGTCTACGATTTCACAATGAGACTTCTTCTTTTAAAGAACCAGCGTAGACTTTACCTGAAGTCTACGTATAAAATTAAACATCCAGCGCAATTGCGAAAATGACCCCCAAAAAAGTAGACTTCTTTTGAAGTCTACTCCCTAAAAGTCAACAAAAAGTTAATTGCAAAATTAACCTCTGTAGACTTCCTTTGAAGTCTACATTTTGTCAAGTAGAGTTTCTTTGTTGTCTACTCTTTTCTATAGTAGACTTCAGCTGAAGTTTGTAAATGCTATGTTTTGAAAATTGAATTTGTTGTGGATAATAATGATACTGTAAGCTATTTATATGGTTCTAATAATGTTTATATAATATTTTGTAGGTAAAATGGTACATCTACCTATTGTTTATGGAAAGTGGGTTATGAAAAACTTGTGTTGGCATTTTGAGTTTTATAATTGCAAAGAAGGAAGAATGTTATTTATCGAGGATGGGTGTACACATGGCGAACTTCCTGAAATGGTACAAGATGATTAAGATATAGATGCGGAAACTATAGAGTTAAAATTTTCACTTCCAGCTTCAATGTGTCAAGAAATGCCACCTAATACACCTCCAATGCATGTCACAAATGATAGACAAGTGAGAAGCTTGGTTGAGTTATGTAAGCTGCATGTTGTACGTTTGTGTGTTACTTGTGGTTTTCAAGTGAGTTCAGATGAAGCAGATAAGTGGGACGCAGAATCAGACGATGGTAAAGAGCACTAAAAAAACGAAAACCAGGATGAAGATCTTTTAGAAGATTACATGGAACAGGAGGTTATTGGTGAACTCATAGCTTACATGGACGGTGGAGATTACAGCCAATATGGGAAAGTAAACGACGAAGATGAAGACGAAGATCAAATGCATATTGGGAACTTGAATCACGTTGAGGAAGATGCCCAATCCCAAGACATATATGTTGGTCGGAGTTTTGCTAGCAAAGAGGAGTTAATATCAGCCTTGCGAGTAAAGAGTATACTTTTAAAATTTAACTTCCGTGCAGCAAAGTCATCGAAAGAACTTTTTGTGGGAAAATGTTGTGTTCCTCAGTATAGGTGGATGGTTAAAGCGATTGTGAGGGAAGCAAGGGACACTTTTTGGGTTACAATTTATAAGAATGTTCACACATGTTCAGTTGGAGACCATTATGCTAACTTTAGACGCTATTCACCAAAACACATTGGTAAATTATTTGTGGATAGTTTTAGAACAATTGATGGAATCATGCCAAGGCATATCAAAGAGTCAATGAAGCATATGTATGGTCTAAGTTTGGGTTACACTACTTCGTAACGATCATTAATTTATGCCCAACAATTGGTCCATAGGACAACAGAAGATGGTTGTGATAGCTCGCCTTCTTATTTGCATTTAATTAAGGAAGCGAATCTGGGAACTGTTACAGGGCTTGAACTTGATGATCAAAATAGATTTAAATATCT
>OVBA01004948.1:0-21624 GCA_900406435.1 Lepidium aucheri
AATATCTTTTATATATAACAAATATTATTATTTTTTAATAATTAATACTTAGAATCAAAAATAATATTTTTTAAAAAAATTTTATTACTTACATATAAGATAGATATCTTTTAGTCATCTTTCAAGTAATTCAAGGTAATCAACCAATTTTAATCCGAACACATAATCTGGTGGAAGATCTATTGGCAGTGGTTGTGTACATGAAAGAGAAATTGAAGTTATGAGTAGAAGTACGGTAAACTCAAGTTGTATGAGAAACTTGTAGGTTTGTAATAATTTTAGTACTTCATTGTTCAAAATTTTTTTTGAATTTAAAAACCAATTCATTCTTTTTCCCATTACAGGGAATTTTATCACCCAAATATATATATATATATATATATATATATATATATTTTGATGAAAAACATATATCATAGAGTTTTTTTTGTACTGGTCTCATCTTGTGGGCCCCGGATCCCACATGTGGCTATTTTGTTTCTACTGGAACGTTCTGAGACTATTTTGTTCCCACCCTAATATATATATATATATATATATATCAATTGATTAGAAAATATTTTAAGTTATTATAAAGGTATTCACATAGATAAATTATTAATAATGTACCTTAAAATCATAAAGAACCATATCAATCGTTTGAACATATACTTAAGTGTATATTTTCTAGAGTTTTATAATTTTAACTTTAATCCTCCAGGTTTATTTGTTGGGTTTCAACAAAAAAAATTTCACAAAAATACATGATGAAGAAAAAGAAAAATTGAGAGAAAAAATAGTACAAAAAATCTTTGGTGTTGTTAAATTTTCCCGGAATATTTTTTATATAGACTTCGATTAAAATTTTTGTTCAATTAGAATTAGGAATATCATTTGTTTGCTTTCCCCTAAATATAAAGTATTTGGATTTGAATTCAGAATATTTCAATAAAATATTTTTTTTGTTGTTTGTATTGTGTTGAACAATAATATTTAAATTAAGATTCTTATGAAAATACAAACAAACTAATCTTAAAATTCTTATCAAAATCCAAACAAAAGATTTATTTTTAAACCCACAAAAATCAAATCTTACTTTTTTTTAAAACCATAGAAAATCAAATTTTATTTGGTTAGAGATTTCATTTTAAACCAACAAAAATAAAATTTTAATTGGGTAAGATTTTTTTTATAACAAACAAATTCAAATCTTAGTTGGTATGAAATTCTTTTTAAAATTTACAAAAATCAAATCTTAATTGGTTGAAGTTTCCTTTTTAATTGTAAGTTTTTATTGAAATCTATTAAAAACAAATAATTCGTTTTAAACAATAATCTTATATAAACAAAAAGAAAAATTAATTAGTTTAAACAAATTAACCAATCAAAACAAATTTAGGGATATAAATCTTATAACTGAATTAAATATAAGGTATTTTGTTAATTATTGAATTAATGTTATTATCCTAATTTAACAAATGAAATCTATTTAATTAAGGATCTTATCATAATTTTAACTAACTTATTTGTTAAAATAACTATAACTAACAAAATCAAATTAAGATACAAAAATACAACCAATCAAATTAAGGTTCAAAAAAGTAACCAAATCATAAACAAACTCTCTATTAACAAAAATCAAAAAAAAAATATTGCTACAAAGAGATAAAGATAAGACCAAATCATGTGACAAATTATCTAAACATATGTTACTCAGACAAATTAATTAGTTAAAATAAATCGACCAATCAAAAAAATCTAAAATTTAAAATCTCTATTATTTTATTACAAAGATACGGAAAATATTATTGTTACGATTTTATTACAATAGAGATATATGTTAAAAATATTTTCTATTAAAATTATAACAAATTGGTAATATTATGTAGATAAAAATATTATTAAGAATTAGTTAAAATTTTTTATTAAATATTATCAAGAGCTAATTTTTTTAATTTATTATAAAATATATGAATCTGTTAACGCTACAATTTTATTATATATAGAGATTTGGATTATGAATATCTCAATACACTATTTTTATTGTTTTTATTGCATTGGTCAATAATATTTAAATTAAGTTTCTTATTAAAATCCAAAAAAACTTATTTGTTCAAACAAACAAAATCGTATTAACGTTCTTATCAAAATCTCAACAAAAAAATTTATTTTTAAAAGAACAATAAAAATCAAATCTTAATTGGTTAAATTTTTTTTTTAAACAGCAAAAATCAAATTTTAGTTGGTCTTTATAAACCAACAAAAATCAAATCTTAATTTGTTAAAATTTTATTTTTAACAAACAAAATTCAAATCTTAATGGGTAGAGATATTTTTAAACCAACGAAAATCAAATCTTAAATTGTTAAATTTTCCTTTTTAATTGTATGTTTTTATTGAAATGAATCAAAAGAAATAATTAATTTTTTAAAAAATTATATCTAAACTAAAGATAAATTAATGAATTTAAATTGACCAATCAAAACAAATCAAGGATTTAAAATCTTTATTATATTATTACACAGATAAAAAAATCTTATTACAACGGTTTTATTATAATAAAAATACCATTTAATTAGAAACTATTTTAAATTATATATATAATAAGAGACTATGTCTCTCCTGGTACTGACATCAACTTCTTATAAACCAATCAAATTGTTAGATTACTACTTGTCATCATCAAAGTAAGAATCGATTAGTTGCTATCATAGTCCCCTCGGCTTCTTCCTTTCTCTTCGTGAAACGTTTATTCTCTCCTCCTCCATCAATTTCATCATAGATTTTATCATCTTCTTATATAATTATTGATATCTCAATCCTTTTCCCTGATTTCCTCCCTCAAAAAACAAAGAATCGCTTCAGAAATGTAATTCAAAAATCTTCACATCAATCTCTTCTTCCTCAATAGCCTATGAGATTTTCAAGGCATAATATCCAAAAAAATTTGATCGATTTCTTCTCTACGATGATGGGATATTCACATGCTAGGGTTGAAGATCTTTTCCACATCGACGAATCCATGGACGATCTCATCAGACACCGATGCAGACTCTCCGCTATTTCTATCGCCGAAGATGAGGGTTAGCCTCACTTTTCCCCATTTCAATTTGAGTTTCAAAATTTTGGCAAATTAACAGTTGTATATGAATCCGTTTGACGAAACATAGTGTGGATTTCAATTTGATTTTACTATTTATGTTGCTTAAATTGATGTCTACTGGATTTTGACTCAATTTTCCTTCATTATTTCCTTCTTTCGAGAATCTAATTTGGCTTCTGAATAGTTTATTATGCGGACGACGAATATAACAAGAAATATTCCTTCAATCGACGATCTAATTAGATTTTGGGTATCTCAATTTAGAGAAATGAGTAGGCCAAAAATTAGTCGGACTTGCTTGTAGAATATATGACTTCAACTTAGTAAGGAAGTCAATTATATAAAGATGGAGGAGAATTGATTTTGATTGAAACTGGTTTGAGCAGCGAAGAAAAACGACATGGAAATAAGCGGACCTGTTGTCTCATGTGTGGCAGATTTAGCTTTCAAATATGCAGGTAAGATTTAGTTTTCCAAACCATTTTGAGCAATGTTATTCACTTTTAATCTTAATCTAGCTTTACTGGAATAAGGATTGGTTAATACTTTGGGAGTAAAAGTTATGGTTTATGGTAGGACTAATCAGTGGTGAAGACGACAAAGCCACTACTAGCAATGCTAATGATGTACACATCAACGATCTGTAATTCTCCCCATGTTCTCAACCAGTGCTCGTTAATACATACATTTATATATATTGTAGCGAATTAGCGATGAGTTCAATCTGGTTGTTGTTAATATCTTATTTCATAGAAGTTGTAGAATTAGAATTTGAGAAATCTTTTCATTTGTTTGGGAAAATTTATTCTCTTGATTGAGATATTTGCCATTTTTAAAAATTTCATTTGAATACTTAGATAACTACATTTTGTGTTGTGAAACTACAGTGCTTGTGACGAGAGGACCAATCTCGCCTTCTGGTTCACGCCATGACCTTAACATAAGAAATACTATATAGTCTTTGCTTTGGAATGTTGGTTCCCTATATCAGGTTTTGTATATCTCTTTTCTGAACTATTGTAATATAATTGATATTCACGGTGGGATTGGGATCACATGTTCAAAGCTCAAGATGTGTTCACAGATCCTGTCAAATTAGGCAATGGTGTTCAAGCTTACATCTCTTACAAAGTTATTACCAAGGTTTAGATCCTTCTTGAACCCTAATTCGTAGCTCCCAGACTTGGTTTTAAATTTTGGGTAACACTGATAGGTGGTTCGTTGCTATCTTGTTGTTGTAAAATAATTAAATTGTATAACGCACAGCTAGAATTTTGTTAGTTTTCTTCTCTGATGGATTAATTTAGGAGGCAATTTAATTGTTTTCATAGCAGACTAATCTTGAGGAGTATCAAGGACCTGAGAAGATTGTTATCAGATAATGAAAGACAAGTGGTATCTTGCGCACTTGCTCGTTTCTTGCTTGATCGATTATAAGCTTGGGATAGAAAACTCTATGATGAGTCAAGGTATAAAATATGAGATCATGAGTTCATGTTGGTTCATGCTGTGCTAAATAAAGTTCACCTTTCATTGAGTATTTCCGTAGGCAAGTGAGATGATAAGGAAAGAGTATGCCCAAAAATGTGAGCAGTTAAGATCCAATTCGCAAAGGATCACATAGCTAAATCAATGAGGAAATAGAGTTTAAAGGATTATTGAAAATGGTGAAGGTCCCAAAATGAAAATTTTTAGTCTCTTCTTGGTTATGAGTTTGTTGGGTATTCTAGGGTGTCTGGTGCAATAAGCTTTGTTTAAGAACTTTGCATATGTGATTTTAACTCCCTCCCACAAATAGTAGAAATTATGAAATGTATTCATTTTTTACCCATGGATATCAGCTCAGCAAAGACAAACTAATCTAGGAAGCTAAATGTTTTAAGAGATGCAAGTGTTTCGAGTTGGTTTAAAATTTTAGGTGGCACTAAGATTTATGTTTCTGTTGTTTAGTAAAAGCTCAATACTTAAATATGAGTGTTACTTTGTAAATTCGTTTGATATTTTAGGTTAGGTTTACCATCCTTTTTAGTCTACCATGAAAACATCTCAAAAACAATTTAGATGAATTATTGAGAAGACAAATTGGAAGGTAGATAGAAACCAATATGATTTTTTCCCAAATTTTCCAGAGCTGATTCTTTTTTTCTTCTATAAAATAACTTTTTAAACATTTTTCCTTTCACAATTGTCGTTATAAATTTTTAGATGAAGCACCGCAGCGTAGCGTGGGTACCTACCTAGTTATTATAAAAGTATTCACATGAATAAATTATTAATAACATACCTTAAAATCACAAAGAACCATATCAATCGTTTGACCATGTTCTTTAGTGTATACCTTCCAGAAGTTTAGAATTTTGACTTTAATCCTCCAAGTTTCTTTACTAAGTTTTAACGAAGAAATTTCAGAGAAAAACATGATGAATAAACAATAATTGAGAGGCAAAGTGTGTCAATTTCATTGGTATTATTAAATTTGTCCTGAGATTTCTCTTAATAGACTTTGATTAAATTTATATTCTGTTAGGGTTAGAAATATCTTTTGTTTGATTTTCTCTATATAAAGTATTTACTTAATTATTGAATTAAATAACTTATCATAATTTAACATACAAATAAAATCTGTTTAATTAATGATCTTATCATAATCTTAACAAACTTATTATCTTGTAAAAACTTAGAAAAAACGTGGCTGATTTAAAATTCGACCAATCAAACCAAATCAATTAAAATTTACTGTCACAAAAAGACAAAGATACAACCGAATCATGTGAAAGATTATCTAAAATAATTTTATTTAGATAAATTAATTATCTAATACAAATCAACCAATCATAGATTTTAAATCTCTATTATATTATTATAAATTGTACGGATAATTTAACGTTATAATTTTATTATATAAGATATTAATGAAATCTATTTTAACGAAATATCTTTAATTCAACTAATAAGAAAATCTATTTAATTGATTAAATTTAATTTAGCCGTAACAATTAAAAAATATATCTTTAATTCAACTAATATTTAATCAATCAAATTGTAACAATTAAGAAATTATCTTTAATTCAACCAATAGCAAAATCTGTTAAAAATCTTATCATAATCTATTGAATTGGTTAAATCTATGTAGTTTAACCAATCAAATCGTAACAATTTAAATTTATTAATACAAAAAGACAAAGATTTAACTGAATCATGTCATAGATTATATAAACAAATTTTATTCAGATAAATCAATTATCTAATACAAATGAACCAATAATAGATCTTAAATCTCTATTATATTATTATAAATTAAATAGATAATTCAACGCAATGGTTTTATTATAATAGAGATGATACGTTTACTTGTAGTTAAAAAGAAATGTAAAGAGAAAAAACAAATGAATGTAACTAAACACATATATATGTGAATAGTATTTTAAGATAACTTATAAGTTTTTTTTAATTTTTATGTAATTAGTATGATCTGATTGATATTCTTTTGTGACTTCATCAATTTTGTTTAATTTCAGTTTTTGGCTGGTCTTCCAGAACATACATAAATTGTTTTTATCTGCAGATTCAACTCAGAGAGTTTTTTCTGGCACCTTCAAGATGTGACTAAACAGTACCATCAGCTACAGTGACACGATCTGCCACATTAGTTTATCTGAAATGAGTAAAATAATTGATTCATGGATAGCTATCGAAATGTCAAATTTCCAGTACTTTTTATATACTAGATAAATAGTTGATGTTTTTGACAAATTAAAAAACATAAACAATTGATGTATTATTATAAATAAAGAGAAAGCGGTCAATTTAATACCAAATTTACATGTTTTTGCCAAATTAAATTCGAACTTCTTCTCACTCCAAGAAAAACCCGAACTTTGCGTTGACCACGCCAAATAAATATTACCGTTAGTCAAACTTAACAAACGTTAAGCTTTGTCTAACTTCATTTATTCATTGTTAGTATGAGTTAGTAAAACACAGCTTTTTGCTTTCACCCAAATTGAAAACTCTGAAATTCAATCCTCTTGTTATTCGGTCACTTTCTTACCCAAATGATTTCACGATTTTGGTTGGAGATGAACTCAAAGATGAAGAACATTGTTTCGATTAGAAAAGATGAACTCAAATGATCGATTGAAGTTTTGTATTTCCTCTTTGTTAATTTTCAAATTGAAAACCAAATCTATAATCTTCTTCTTCCCTTCATTCTCTCGATTATTTTATATATTTTTTCTTTCTTATAAGTGTATGAAAAAGATATATTTTATCTGGGATTTTGATTTCTTCAAGCCTCCAAACCGTGGAGCTCGGTTTCTGCTAAGGCTTCTCCTACATCGTCAAACTTTAACCAAAAAAAGTAGATGAAAGAAGAGACATTATCAGAAGAGAAAAAGAACATTGTGACTGGTGTAGGAAGCTCCAGAACATTGATAGAAAACAACTCAATTGTGCAAATAACAATCTCAAACATTTAGCAAAATAGAGTAAACATTATCAAATGAAGAAATTGTTGCAAATGACCTTTTTTATCAAACACAGATTCTAAAACTGTAGTCTTGTTGCAAGCTATATTCTACATATTTACATGATCTTTCTCTCAAGAACAAAAATTACATAATACAATCAGTGCCATACAAATGAAGAGCTTCTTGCCACACCAAGCTCTGAACATTCGTGTCAAAGCCGGATACTGCATCATATTAACAACTCATACGCCAAAGAGAAATATCAACAGAGAGTGTGTGTGAAAAAAAGACTCAAATCGATGCAGAACCAAGAAAGTTGGTCTAAGCAAATGTGGATTCCAAGACAAGCTTGTGAAGTTTATCAAAACCAAAACAACAATGCTTTCAAATCCAGGTAGGTTTGAGCTAAGAGATAGATAAATCACTAACCCATAACGCTGAATTGGCAAAGACTACCGCCTATAGTTCTCGATTGCCCTTTCTTCTCTGATCTTTTTCATCTCATAGAGAAATATAGACTTGTGACTTGTGAGTACATTAAGTAATGAAGACACTGACCCAATTTGTTATCATCATCAACTATCAATTTCCTTCTCACTGGAGTTCTCGTCAAACTCACTGAAGGATGATGCCTCTGTATCTCTGGAGTGCGAAACAAATTCATCTCCATCCTCGAACAAAAGCATTCTCCTTATGTACACATTTAAAAATCTATTAGTTGAGATTAGAGATTGAGATAAAGACATGAGTTCTTCTGGAGATGGAAGCTCTTCTTCCCATCTTACAAACCAGTCTGAATCGTCTTCTCTCATTATACATCCTCAAAAAAAAGTAGAAAACTTCATTAGAGCAAATCTCTCATAATCTCAGAAAAGGTCATTGAAGAATCAAAAGTTCAAATCTCAAAATCAAACTAGATTTTACCGAAAATTACAAAAGCAAAATCCAAAATAGAGAAAATGAAACAAAATTAAGATTTTATGTATGAGTCTCTGTCTTTATGAAAAGAGGAAAAAAACAACGAAAACTGAGAATTAGATGATGGTTGAGAAAAATAGAGAGAAGGAGTTCGAGGTTGATGTTCTTATTTTTTTTTCTTGTTATCAAACGGCAGAGTTTAATGATTTGGGTTAGTAACTAATGACTAATTTAACTAATGATATTTGATGTTAGTTAAGTTGACTAACAGTGATCTTTATTTGGCGTGGTCAACACAAAGTTCATGATTCAATTGGAGTGCAATGAAATTCGAGTTTAAATTAGAAAAGAATCATAAGTATGGTATTAAATTGACCGTTTTCCTGATTAATAAATACATTTATTTGTTCTATCATGTGAGGCTCAAATTGAGTAAGAAGGAAATTTTAAGGAATACTTTTGTATGACAATAATTTCTGTAATTATACATTGGGTGTTTGTGCACTACAATAAACAATATATCATATGCTGATAAATAGAAAAAAAACAATATTTCATATTGAACAACATTTCTGGTATATCAGAGTGTTGTCGTCGATCTATATCAATAAACTACCTTTAGTCATTTTTTAAAGTTTATATATGTGCTATAGATCTATCCTACAATATAGTAACCATTGTGCTTGAACATGTGATATACAATCTTCGCTGACACGTGTATTAAAAATATTTCTATCTCACTCTCCTTAAGTCTCTACTAATTTTTCCGCTCAGCCTTGATTATACCTTCCGGTCACACCCTTTCACCATCGTGATCTTCCCACCCCAAAACAATCTATTTCTCTGCTTTCTTCTATTGGCATCTCAGTACCAAACTAAGATTCTGGAAACAAATTGCCCTGCATGCAATCGACTAGGATGAATAATTGCATACAGATCTCTCACTTCTCTATCTTTCAGTAACACTCTACTTACTCAATCTGAAAAGGAACATCAGAGTATTGTCCTCAGATCTAATTTTTTTTGTCTTAGGTTTTGATATCTGTTTCAGAGCCCAAGCTACATACTCCTCCTCTCTCATCACAACTTTCAATTTGTTTTGCATGCTCTTTTGATACTTTTTGGGGATCATCCCTTGAAAATAGATAAATAATTTCTTCTCTGCTTTTCGATTGTTTCCAAACTTTCTTATTTTCCTCAAGTAGCCCTTAATATCTTAGATCAGACTTGCTTTCATTCAGATAATACTCATTACACTGTCTCGATCATTCCAGCACAAACCAATCTCTTTCTTGTTTCCTCCCTTTTATATTTCATTACCAAACTAAGATTTTTGGAACAACTTTTTTGCATGCAACCGGTGGAAGAAGTATAATCACACACAACTCTCTCGCTTTCCTGGAGACAATGAAATCAACCTCTAATCCTCTACCAGAGGCTTTTAATTCATTAAAGATAACGGATGAAGAGCCCATACTACTACCCGCAGAAGGAAAGTACACTTCAGAGCAATCCTCAGAATGCATGTTGTTGGGAAGACTCTTTAATCCCAAGAAACAGAATATGGCTAAAGTCATGCTAACTATGCCCAGAATATGGTGATCTTATTCAAAAATAATTAGATCAGTAATATCACATGATCACTTTCTGTTTAAATTCCAATCAGAAGAATCCCTATTACAGATCAAAAATCTTGGCTTATGGAATTTTGATGAATGGGGTATAGTAGTGGAAAGGAAAACAAGAACGGAGGAAGATTACCGCATCACAAAAGTCCCACTGTGGGTACGTCTATTTAACATTCCAATTCAACATAACACTTTTGATGTATTTAAAGCTGTGGGAAGCACAGTGGGAGAAGTTCTAGAAATAGACCACGACGAAAACCGCACAAAACTGCATGAATACATACGAGTTAAAGTGATATATGAGTTAGACTGCCCTTTAAAGCCAAACCGTTCATTTCGCTTCCCTGATGGTAAAATTATCAACATAAGATTTGAATATGAGAGGGTGAAAAAGTCATGCTTCCACTGCTTTAGACTTACACATAATAAGGCCCATTGCCCATGGCTAGCATTGCCGTCTCCGCCCTTAACTCCTTCTCACGAAGCTAATCAAGAAACCACACAACAACAAGACGAAGATATTACCAGTAAAGATACAAATGAGAGGACTAGAGAATCATTGTCCATTGCAGATAACCATAAAAAGAAAAAGGATGACTTGTCTCCAACCCCCCAGTTTAAAGACAAAAGTCCACACGAACTTCTCTCACCTAGTAAAGGTATTGTTATAGAGGGGGAAGTAAGTGGCTCCAACATCATAGCCTCATCTGATAGGTATAGAATGAATAAATTGTATCAAGAGCTCAAACAAATTCATTTGGAGCCGGAAGAAGTACGCTGCCATGAATCCACAGGAGTGGACCAGAAGGAACAAGTACCTTTAATTAGGAAACCAAGATTGAAACAAACCTACTCCACTAAGAGGTCAACCACGACTCCATTAGAGAAAGCGTTCCAAAGGGCCCAAACAGGAGCGTCAAACCAAATTCAGGAATCGGAACCTAGTCAGCCGAACCCTTCAAAAAAGAGGAAAATATATGACCTAGAAAAAGACCAAACCGACTTGGGCACAGAGTTAAAAACAGGTATGGTGGCTTCCTTAAAGCCACCCCAGAGCCAATGAGCATACTGAGTTGGAACTGTCAAGGATTGAGGAATACCTTGACAGTTCGACGTCTAAAGGAAATACGACAAGCTCTATTTCCAGACTATCTATTTCTCATGGAAACAAAAAATACCAAAGATTACATCGTAAAAATTCAGAAGTGGATGGGATATCAACATGCTTTTATAATAGAACCAAGATGCCTAAGTGGATGACTTGCCATGTTCTGGAAAACTCAAGAAGACGTAGTGGTACTTCAAGGTAATTCTAACATAATTGGTACCAAATTACGTATAGGTATGCACCATATATTTGTATCCTTTATATATGATCATCCAGTTCAACATCTCCGTTATCAAGTCTGGAACATGATTAGAGATATCAACAGAGAGAGAGGCATGCCCCTTGGGTACTGATAGACGATTTTAATGAAATCCAAAACAACATAGAAAAACAGGGAGGCCCACCTCGCTTACCTCGAACAATGGTAAATTTCAAACATCTATTGCTAGAATGTGACATGCAGGAATTTACTAGTTCAGGACCTACTTTCTCATGGGTGGAGAAAAGGAAAAACACTTGGGTACAACTCAGACTGGACAAAGCCTTCGGAAATGATCAAATAAGGAGACTATTTCCCAAGACTAATACTAAATATTTGGACATAATGGGCTCAGACCACAGACCAATTTTTTCAACTTTTGCTACGGACGATTTCACTTTTGCCAAGTGTTTTTTCTATGATAAAAGATGGTTCCAACAAAAAAGCTTCCCCGACCTCATTATCAGAAGTTGGACCTCCACCTTAAATGGACACCATCCAACTCTATCAGAACGTATTTGCTGTTGCAAAAGAGGTATTCTAAACTGGAAAAAGACTAAAAAACTCAACTCTGCTAGACAAATGGAACTATTTAAAGGTCTACTACAACATGAGATAACAAAATCTCACCCGAATTTTGAGAAAATTGCTCAGATCAAATTTAATCTTATGCAACAAGCAAGTGAAGAAGAAATTTTCTAGAAACAAAAATCGAAAGAGAAATGGCTTAAAGAAGGAGATGCCAACACAAGCTTTTTCCACAATAAAGTTAAAGGGCAGAGAGCACGCAATGCCATTACTAGTTTACAAGATGACAAGGGGCACATGTGCTTTTTGGAAAGCACAAAAGGCTCCATTGCAACAAAATATTTCCAGGACCTATACAAGTCTCACAACCAGAGTAATTGGAAGGAATTTCTACAACACACTCGACCTAAGGTCACACCTGAAATGAATAACAACCTGGAAATTCCAGTCTCCTTTAAGGAGGTCAGTGAAGCTATGTTCAGCATTAACCCAGACAGCGCTACGGGGCCTGATAGGATGACTGGACGATTCTTTCAACAGTTCTGGCAGACTATTGGTCCCTCAATTGTTCCCACCATCCAAAAGG
The DNA here is from genome assembly GCA_900406435.1 of Lepidium aucheri. NCBI lineage: Eukaryota > Viridiplantae > Streptophyta > Magnoliopsida > Brassicales > Brassicaceae > Lepidium > Lepidium aucheri. The sequence goes on from OVBA01004948.1 coordinate 12,579, forward strand.
TGTTCGAAACTGGGTCCTTCCCTGAAGATTGGAACTACACACACATCAGCTTAATTCCAAAATCAGATAACCCAAAGCAAATACAAGACTTCAGACCAATCAGCCTTTGTTCCTTTCTGTATAAAATCATTGCGAAGATCATAACAAGGAGGATACAACCAATGCTAAAACACATAATTTCGGACACACAAGGCGTATTCACCCTGGGACAGCAAATCTCGGACAATATCATGATTGCACACGAGATTATTCACCACATCACTTCTAAGCGGAAAGGTGGCTCCAAACTAATGCTAGTTAAGACAGATATATCCAAAGCCTATGATCGCCTGGAATGGGATTTCATTAGAGCCACCCTCCTACAACTCGGTTTTCATCGAAGGTGGATTCAACTTATCATGAATTGTGTTACAACTGTTTCCTACTCAGTACTAATAAATGGCCAAGCTCATGGACTAATTCAACCAAGAAGAGGGATACGTCAAGGTGACCCTATTTCCCCTTATCTATACATACTATGCATCGAGGCCCTCTCAGCAAAACTAAATTTCCTCCAAAACCAAGGCCTACTCTCTGGTATACAATTCAATATTTCGGGACCCCGTATTAATCACCTATTTTATGTGGATGATAGCCTTTTCATATGTAAGGCGAATAAGGAGGAAGCGGCTATTCTCAAAGAATGCCTAACACAATACTCGTCCCTGTCGGGCCAGGTCATAAATTTTGACAAATCGGCCATCACCTTTGGAACAATCAATGAGAACACCAAGAATGAGATCGAAAAAATTCTACAGATTAATGCAACAACCGGAATGGGATCATACTTAGGATTGCTGGACTCCTTCAAAGGCTCCAAAGGAAAAATTCTCAATTTTCTTACTAAAATTATTAAACAAAAGACGGACAACTGGTTCAATAAAACTCTATCCAATGGAGGTAAGGAAATTATGCTGAAAACAGTAGCAATGGCATTACCAGTTTACACAATGTCCTGTTTTAAATTGACAAAAAAACTTTGTCAAGAATTAAACAGCATAATGCGAAAGTTCTGGTGGAATGCGGAAGCAGGTAAACAAAACATTTCTTGGATTGCATGGAAGGATCTCTGCAAATCCAAAGACAAAGGAGGTATGGGTTTCCGAGACCTAGGCCATTTCAATATGGCATTACTGGCTAAACAAGCATGGAGAATAGTACAACACCCATTATCACTGTTTACCAGAACCTATAAATCAATCTACTTTCCAAATACCTCCTTTTTAGACAGTACACTGGGTAACCAACCTTCATATGGTTGGCGCAGCATTCACCATGGTAAATGCCTCCTGAACAAAGGACTAATCAAACAGATTGGAAATGGCAAGTCAACTTATGTATGGCCTGAAAAATGGCTAATGGAAAGGACACCTAGAACGCCTATCAGTAGAGAAATCTTAATCAACATCAATCTTAAGGTGGCTGATCTCCTTTTACCACATCGATGGAATATAGAACTTCTTGCCACAACGTTTCATCATTCAGAGGTACAACGAATACTTAAACTCCACACCCATCGTGATCTAGAAGATAGATGGAAATGGGGTTACAATGCCTCAGGGGTCTACACAGTGAAAAGTGGATACTGGCTTAGCACAAATCTTACCAATCATGGAATGGTTAGACCTGCATCACCGGCCTCATCATTGGAAACAACAAAAAAGCTCTATGGAAAATCAAAGCCCCAAGTAAAATCAAGATTTTTCTCTGGAAGGCTTTATCCAATGCAATAGTGGTTAATACGCTTTTGGTAGCAAGGAAAGTGAAAGACTCTGAAGTGTGCGAAATATGTGGAAACCAGAATGAAACAATCAATCATATGATGTTCTTATGTCCACCAGCAAGACAAATTTGGAGCCTATCAGCTTTCCCTCATCCTGCAAATGGTTTTCATCATGAACTCCTCGGTTTAAATATTGATTATCTTCTCATGAGCTATAAAAATCAGAGAATTCCAACAGAAATAAGGTGCTCTTTTCCGTGGATCATTTGGACTATCTAGAAAAACTGTAACATCACGATATTCCAGCAACAAAGACAAGATCTCCTTATAACAACCCGAATTTGTTTAGAAGAAGTAAGACTTTGGCAGAAACTACAAGAAATAAAACCACAGAATCTTGAGTGCAACACACGTCATAAAAAAGAGTTAAAGGTCAATTACAACTTGGCAACAAGGCACATTATATGGTGGAACACTCAATGGAACGAACAAGCAAATCTTCATGGGGGTGCTTAGATCATCAAGAATCTAGAGGATAACCAATTTTTACACGCAAGATGCACCCTACAAGTCTCTCACACAAAATCTAACTTACAATTAGTCGGGTTGTTATGGCTGCTACAAACTATCAGGGACCTCCACATAGAATCAACAACTATACTACTTCCTACTCAAGAACTATACCAACAGGTAACAACAACTCATTCACAGGACATAACTTCCTACACCTTGCACCTCATCAAACAATTACGAAACCAATTAGAGGAGATTCAATACCAATTCGAACCTAGATGTAAACATGACCCGGTGGATAAAATAGCTTGGAGTGTAGTTAAAGAAGGCAGACACATGGATTACATTAGTAGAGGTCTACTCTCCTGGATACTTTCCTAACTACCACTCTTACAATTTCATTTTTCCATCACACCTAAACAGTTTTTTGGTTTCATCACGTCCTCACCACTCTCATTATAACTCCTTAATCTTATTCTCTTCTCTTCTTAAATGAACCCTATACCCAACATAATCAATCACGAGCCTTTACTCTCTTCCGTCATACTTACTCATCCCTCACCTACCTCGTGATAGCAGAACCAATCCTTCTCTTACCATTAACTCTCAATATCTCTCATCACTCCTTATAATTTAATCAGTATTTATGGTACCAATCATTTGCATTATCTACACAATTAAATCTCCTAGTTTTCTTTCTCTCCCTCATGTTTTCGCTTGCTTAAGCTTACAGCTGCATCATTTTAACCAAATTACCATATTAATTTCACTTACTTCTACTATCTACTTCCGAAACTGTATCAATCCTAATGAGTCAGTTTTTTCTTTATTTTTTTGTTAACTTTTCCTCCTTAATCCCACTTATCTTTTAACTCTTGAACTTTCCCCTAAGTAAGCTACAATTTTAGCCCTAATCATGACTTGCTCTTGTTCGAAACACCAGTCCTCTTATCACCTACAACCACGTGGCGGAAGCATCACACCCACCAATCACCAAGCTTACCTTCTCTCTGTCTCCAAGTTTTGATCTCCCCGATGGCGGCGGCTCTCCACACTTACTAAGCATGCAAAGCCTCAATTGATGTGCTTTAAACGGCCCTTTAATTAATAGCCAAATGGCAACACGCAAGGATGATGTTCTACATCTCTCTTGGCTATATAATGGGAAAAAGAGAATCCCGAGCCCTTTCACTTTCACTATCTGCTTTCTCTCCTCTTCACTTTCACCTTTACACCCTGAAAATGGCTGACAACTTTTGGATGGCAGCATCTCAGTTTCACATGGGGAAAAGCGACGAGGAAATCTACCTTCCAAATTACTCGTACTGCAACGCATTGGAAATGAGTCGATGCAGACTTATGGCCAAACCCCTTAACCCTCGTGTGCAAAATCTAACAGATATGGTCACTCAGCTTCCACTCCAATGGCGAATGGGTACTACGGTGATTGGCAGAATCATCGATAAACATTACCTTCAATTTCTTTTCTCATCAGAGACTGACCTAATCTCAGTCCTCAGAAGACAACCAATACTCTTCAATGGGTGGTTGGTGATACTTCAACGTTGGAGGCCTCATGCTCCTCCGAATTTTCTCTCTACCATTCCTCTTTGGGTGCAGATTAATGACCTTCCTCTACACTATGCGACTCAAATAACAACTCGACTCATTGCTCGGTCACTAGGAGAAGTGCTCGAGGTGGATGTTCAACATCAGTCAGTCCATAACTCACAGATGGTAAGAGTGAGGGTTAGCATCAACGCTTTCGAGAGACTCAAGTTTTTTAAACCAATAAGGGTACAAAACGGTAAATGCTTCTACGTCGCTTNTGGTGAATGCTTCTACGTCGCTTTCCAGTATGAAGAGGTCACTAATTTCTGCATAACTTGCCAAAAGCTCACAAACGATGCATCAGAATGTAGGTACATTCCTACTCTCACAGATTACTTATCTCGCACGCCAACCAGCTCACATGAACAAGAAGACAACTTAGTATCCATCACAAATGCGGAACACCACCAAAATGAAGACCAAGAAGAACAAGGAAGTCAGCACCAGCAGGGACAAATTACTGACCAAACCATTTCCACTTGCTTGGAAAGGATAACAACGCTGGCACAAACCCTTCAGGTCACGGCTCAACATCTCAACATGGACAATAGGGTTACGAAGGGTTTTGAACTTGACTTGGCCACTTCATCCACTCAACAACATCTGGAGATGCTTATGAACAGAGAAATCAAGCGTAAACACTACCCCGACTCGGAGGAAGCTCCCCCACACAAAGCTCACCGCTCTTTTTAGAGCTCTCTCGCCGCCGGTGCCCTCCTTAAGTACATGAAGTTCCGATCTAATGGTTTATAATAGTCTGCTAGTTTAATATATTGATCACTCTAGGCATGTTTTCTCGATCAAGCAACATTAAGTCTTTTGGTTTAGTTTTTTTGTTATGTTTATTGGTCTGTAATCGGCTGCAAGCTGAGCTTTTGCCTTTTGTCCCTCCATGTTTAAACTTTGCAACTCTCTTTTAATCAAAATTCAGTTTTAAGGAAAAAAAAGCTATGCTTAAGCACGATATAGCTCATTGCTCAAAGTGCGGCTAAACAAGATCGAAGACAGTTCAATATTGCGTTTTCATTCCCGATTTGGCTAAGTGTTCTTTTCGGCACTGAGAGACCCTTGTCCTCTTTATAAGCTTTGTGTATCCTTTATTTTATTATTTAGAGAAATTTTTTGGTTCTGGCGTAGTTTTATGCAGAATTTCTCTCTCTCTCTGTGGCTTTAATTAGCGGGTAGGAAGATATAGGTTGGTTGTTGGCTTCATTTATTCTTGTAAGCCTCTTTTGTATCCTGAAGATTTGGGTCCTCCCTTTTAATATATTTTGATGGCAGAAAAAAAAAGCACGATATAGCTTAAGCACGATTACACTGACCGATAATTAATGGAAGTTGAAATTTGTGATGATTTATATATGTGCATGACACTAATTGATCATCATTTAGTGGGTTGCGTTGTTTTGACAAATATAAGTCTATTTACAAAGCTAGGAGTCCACATAGCACCTCCAAAATAAAAAGAGAAATTCAAAATAGGTATTTTAACATTTTAATAATGATATTTTACTAAAAATTTTAATTTTAATATTTTTACTAAAAGTTGAACCAATTAAATTAGGACAAACATCTAAGACTACCTCCAACAAGAGGTTCTTATAAGAATTCTTAACAATAAAAAAATAAAAAAATTTATAAAAGTAAGAGAAGAATAGGATTGGGTTCTTAAATAGGAAAAATAAGAGTTTGAGTTTCTTAAACAAGAAAGTCATTTTGTCACATGCCTTTTTATGATTGGTCATTACCATTTAAAACATAAAAATTTAAATAAAAATTCAATATTAATAAAAAATATTAGTATTTTATGGTTAAGAAACTCAAGTAAGTTTCCTAACCATTGATGATGCTCTAAGAACTCTATTTTAGAGTTTTTTTAAAGTCCTTAAATAAGAACTCAAATAGTTTTCTCTTATACTTTTCTATTTTTTTTTAATATTTTAAAATCTTAAGAATCCCTCTTAAAATCCCTGGTTGGAGGTGGTCTAAGTCATAATAAGAGAAGACAAGGAAAACAAACAACACAAACAACACGTGTACTAGAGTAGTATTTAGTGTTCCAATTGAATTTTGTAATGTGTGGTACTAGTTAGTAACATCGTGACTCCTTATCAGATACTCCATATGTTTTTAATTAGTTGATATTTTAAGAGTTTCACACATATTAAGAAATTTTGTGAAATAATATTATATTCTTATTTATTACTTCAAAAAAGAATTAAAGATTTAATTAAAGTAAAAAATTAATGAGGGCAAAATAAAAAAGTTTAGATCAAATATATATTGAAAATTGAAATCATTAACTTTTTAAAAATAAACTTTTTTTCTAAAATATCAAATAATAAATAACAGAAGAATAAGTTTGTTGTTCAAATGAAATTAAGGCTTCTCGTTTGGTTTTTCGACATGAAAGTTTTATGAACAACAAAAAAAAAATCACAAGTTTAGGCTTTGTTTTTATAATTTTCACACACGTGTCGTTAATGTTGAAATGATTATATACGAGTAAAAGACCATGCATTTTCTGGCGATTGTTATTTTTTCCGGTGACTCTTCCACCGGCACTTTAAAGGCCGATTTCCATCTCTTCTTCGGCAATCTTGGAGTGGTTTCTGGTGTATTTTGTCATGGTTTCTGGTGATGTTCCTGCTCGTGTTAACGCAACTCCTTTGATTGTTGTTTCTTCTTCCCTGATTGTTGGCTCATCTCCTCAAGTTGTTGGGTCATCTCCTCCATTTTTTGCTTCAGTTCCTCTAATCGTTGGCTCTTCTCTTCAGATCTCGTCTGATTACTTAGCCTCTGTGATTTCAAAATTGAGCAACTCTATCTCAACCTTCAATCTGGATTTGACCTTCTTTGATGGTATTGTTTCGGCTGTGATTCCAGATGATTTTGTTCCTGATTCTCCTCCAATGTGGTCTGATTTTCTCTTAGGAAATTTTATCGGTGATGCCCCTTATGTTGGCTCTGTTCATGCGATAGTCAACCGTATCTTGAAAAATCAAGCCAAATCACTCAAGATTGATGTTAATTTTCTCAGTCATACATCTGTTCTATCCCGTATTGCTGATGATGGCATTCACGATAGAGTTTTAAGAAGAAAGTTTTGGCATATTGGTGAGGTTCCTTTGGTTATTTGAGAATGGTGTCCTGATACTTCTTCTCAGAATCCTGACATTTCAACTCTTCCTATGTCGGTTGATTTCTCTAGTGTTCCTAACCATCTATTATCTTACAAGGGACTTAGCTTTGTTGCTAGTCATATCGGTGTTCCTATCAAACTTCACCCTAAGACGGATAAATGTTTGTGTCTAGATGTTGCCAGAGTTTTGGTTGAGGTTAATCTTCATTGCCCTCTTCCCCAAAAAATATTTTTTCATGCTGGCAAGTTTACTGAAGCCACTGTGTCGGTTGAATTTCCATGGCTCCCTCCTCGTTGTTGTTCTTGCAATAAATGGGTTCATGTTGTAAAAGACTGTCTGAGCAAAGGGGACAAGCAAACTTCTATCCTTAAACGTGACATTCCTTGTTCCTCTAACTCAGTTCAGCAGATTGACTCTACTCCTATTGTTTTCTCTGGTTTTGCAACTTTGGCTATATCTGATGCTCCTTCTCAGGTTGCTTCTAAAACCACTCTACCCCCAAAGAGCCTTACTCTTAATAATAATGAGTCTGTGGCATTGGATACTTCGATCTCTATTGTTGTATCTAGCTCAGCTAAGAAGGTTTTGGTTGACAAGAACTCACAATGGGCGGCTGTTAAGCGATCTAATCGTTCTGCTATTCCCCCCAATTTGGTCTTAAAGGATTCAATGGTTAATTCTGGTAAATCTATCTCAGTTTCCCCTTCCTCTTGTTTTCAGGTGCTTGATGAGGATAGAGAGGATGGTGAAATTCTAGAAATGATAATAGTGCGCAGAAATAAAGGCAAAGGAAAGGAAAACAAATTCATAGAATCTCACCCTAATTCAACTCGTTCTACCACTTCTAATGCTTCTGCTAGCCAGAATGTTAATATTTAAGGTTCTGGCAGGAAGCCATGATCATTTTTTTCTCCTGGAACTCGCAAGGATTTAATTAACCTCGCAAGCACAATGTTGTTTGTAAATGGATCAAGGAATCTAAGCCCATGTTTGGTTGCTTTTCGGAAACTAGAGTCCCGGAAGTTAATTGTGATGTTATTATTAAATTAGTTGTACCTGACTGCAAATCATTTTGAACTATAGTCACCACTGTCGTGGCATAATCTGGATATGCAGTTCTTATGATGTGCTACTCAATCCTTTGTTTTGTAGTGCTCAGCTTCTGACTTGCTCAGTTCTTCTCAAATCGTCGAATGAACAATTTTATTGTTCTGCCATCTATGCTTCTAACTTCGAATTGGACAGACGAGTTCTCTGGATGACTTGATCTCTTTCAATTGTAATTTTGGTTTTCATGCTATTCCATGGATATTACTTGGAGATTACAATGAGATCCTCTCACCGTCTGAACACTCTAGAGTTGATGATTACTTTCCAGACCAGATTGGTATGACTCATTTTAGAGATATGGTGCATAATTGTGATCTTTCAGATTTGACTTTTTCTAGTCCTTTGTTTACTTGGTGGAACAAAAGAGATGTTGAACTTATTGGTAAGAAGCTTGCTTGTGCTTTGGTAAATGGAGCTTGGTTGAATGTTTATCCTCAGTTGTGCTACTTTTGAAGCTGGTGGAATTTGTATCTTTACTGCTAGCTTTTCTGTTGTCATTAATGGTGAGCTTGAAAGATTTTTTACAAGCTCAAGAGGCATTAGACTGGGATGTTCCTTATCTCCTTATCTGTATGTTATTGTTAATAACATACTCTCTAAACTGCTCAACTCTGCTGCTACTCATTCTATTTTTGGATATCATCCGAATTGCAAAGAAATTGGTCTGACCCACCTTAGTTTGCAGATGACATCCTAGTATTTGCTGATGGTTCTCGTTCATCTCTAAATGGTATTCCTGATGTCTTGAAGCATTTTGGTGATATGTCTGCATTATGTATAAATGCTGCTAAATCTTCTATCTTCATTGCGGGTAGAGACACTTCTCCCCTTCTCGAGGCTGCTATCCAAGCGGGTAATTGATAACAAGGTTTTCTCGGTTTCTAAGCTATCAAATCATTGAGCAAAG